>NW_011627598.1:790893-839221 GCF_000204515.1 Acromyrmex echinatior | reverse complement strand
GAGATTCACATCGAATGAGGAAGTCATCACGGAAACCGAGGCATATTTCGAAGGCTTGGACGTTTCGTACTACAGAAAGGGCATCGAAATGTTGGAAAATCGTTATACCAAGTGTATCGTCCTCGAAGGCAACTATATTGAGGAATAAATACAACTTTGTCCAAAAAACGCTTGTTTTCATTAAAAATCCCGGGACTTTTCAGCCCATGTAGTATATATCTTTAATGGTAAGTTCCAAAATTACTCAATATAATTGTAATAATTTTACATTTAATTTTTTTATAACGTATGATAATTTTGATGTTGAAAAGGAGAAATCATTCGTATCAATTTTTGCAACTCACATGAAAACACCGAGCATATTCGTGCTCTAATGTAACTTAAGAGTAAAAACGTATCGAATTATCATGCATGAACTAAATGGGACAGGTTTCGTGCCTCGAGCACGGAAAGTTAACGGACGAATTTAGGAATGTATCCAATGCAAAATCTTGAGCGAAACGGAAAGCGAGCTGTAACGGTACTAGCCGATGCTCTTACTGTCACTACTATTACGTGTAATTTTTTGATTGATTGCATTTCTCCGCTCGATTGCGAGGTGTGTGCGGGCTACAAGAGGAGCGCGCGAATACATACGCCCTTCTTTCGTAATGGAAACGCGTGCTTAATTCGCCTCTCGAAATCACCAATCGACCAGATCGATTACGCGGCTCACCGCAGAACATGATCGAGTAAATGGCAATAAATAACAGAGTACTACTTCTGCGTTCAGGAAGATTGATAGGTACTGTTCGTCGCTTAACGCGCGATACAACATTGAGTAGGTAAACTGGAACGTTATAATAACGAGAAAACTTCGCAGAGAATCATTTCTCCTTGAGAACTTGATTGTTCTTCGCTTACACTTTCTCTAATAGTGCATTTTAAGAAGAGACTGATCCGCAGTTTTATATTGAATTCTTCAGTCAATAAAGATATATGGAAGAAATATGAAGAAATTTTTTTTTTCTTTCAGTGTAATGACCTTCTTCACGTTTGGATAAATTTTTTTCCTAATAAATCCAACTTATCTTGAAAAAAATGTGCGAAAAAAAGTGTTTTGAACTTTGTTGTGTTGCAAGAGAGTTTTTGTGCATTTTTATTTTTTAACATTCAAACGCGACCTGACGTTGCGTGTGCCTCCAAATCGCCGCTGGTAAATTGCAATCCATCTTGAGCCTTCGACGTGGATAACATCACAAAATTAAGGTCGGTGAGCATTCGCAAGCCTTCGCGTTGCCTTTTAATTCATATTTCTTTCGCCTGGCTGCGCGCTCTCTTATTGTGCATCAAAACACGATATCCCGAAATGCATCACGCAACAAGGTTGTTATAATGCAACGTCGACCGAGATGAGTGGGCGGTTTTATATGAAAGAAGCGAAACTAATACACAAAATTTCAAGCGAGGCAAACTAGATGTGTCGAGGTTGAATTTAGTAGTTTGATAGAAAGAACAAGTCTCTACCTGAAAAAAAAATAGAGGTCACGAAGATCATTGTATTAAACCGATTGTGTTTCTAAGAAAACAATATTAAATATTATAAAGATAACAATATTGGAATTCCCATAATAAACTATAAAATAACTAAGAACAAGTGGACAACTGGGATTTGGCACAGTGATCAGTGCGTAATTCGCTTTGAAAAAGCTTTATCTTACATTAAAAGAACTTGCATATGTTTGAGTTTTCCGCTGGCCACTATAGTGACCAGTCCGGCCTTTAAAGGTTAACTTCTTCTGCAAAATTATTGCTGAATAGACAATTGTCAATCGAGTTTACATCAGATGCTGATTTTCCTAGAAAATTGAATGAGGGGATAACCCGATTAGAATTTGTATCAGGTTATAACCTTATATGTTATAAAGATCTTATTTGATTGACGTAAGGTAATTCTAAGTAAGGTACACCTAACAAGATTCTTATCAGGTTTGAGTATGGTTAACCTTTGTAAGGTTGTATATTATAAGGATCTGATTTGGTTGACCTAAAATAATCCTGAATAAGATATATACTTAAGAAGATTTTCGTTAGGTTTGAGTATGATTGACTTCGGTTCTACGCAATCACGCCACGAGATGGACGAGTTGCTCGTAAGAAAAAAACGTCTACAAGTTCTATAAGAAGGCGTATGCAAGTCAATTTAAATAATCTTCTAGAGATTATAAAGTGCCTTCAGAGTATGCCTCTTGGATCTCTGAAATATATCCACTAGCTACCTATTTAAAAGATATAGTCGACAAAAGTCTAAAAAAAGAATTTAGTTACATAAAAAATAGCTTTGAACTGGTTAACAAACTAAATGATATGACATTAAATTTTGATTACAAAATGATATTTTTGATATCGTGTCTATGTATACTATTCCTAAAGACTTACTTAGTCGTAAAGAGTATTGAAATAAGATGGAATTCTATTTCACTGAATATGAACATTCCTAAGAATGAATTTTTGAAGGCCATCTCTTTAGTTTTTAATTTCACTTATTTCAAATTTGATAACCACTTTTTCAAACATATCTTTGGTATGTCCATGAGATCTCCCTTGTCACCTATCTTGGCGAACATAATAATACAAGATCTGGAAAAAAACATTTTTTCTAGTATGAGTATTAACATTCTAATCTATTATAGATATGTTGATGATAGATACCATTTTGACCGTGCCACTCAACCGAATTAACGAAATTTTAAATAAATTTAACTTATGTCATAATAATTGAAATTTACTTGTGAACATAATGACGATGGTTCCATTAATTTCCTTGACGTGAGCCTGAGAATGGAAAATGAATACATTAAATTTGATAATTACAAAAAACCGATTAACTCAGGACGGTATCTAAACTACAAATCAAACCATCCTATAGAACATAAAAAAGGCGTTATAATCAGTCAATTAGATAGAATTCTCTTTTTGTTATATCCACAATACCATAGCGAAGACATTGAGTCTATGATTAATATTCTATTGACTAATGGTTATCCTTTGGACATAATTTTTCCCACAATCAACAAAAGAATTAAAACTTTGTCAAGACGAAAAAAATTATATAATAATACAGTTTCTACAGAAGTTCAGAGAAATTTCAGTTCAATTTCAGCGATTTTTCAATATGTTGCTGAAAAATTAATTTTCAGTGAAATTTCAATAATTTTTCAATCAACAATGCTAAAATATTCTAAACATGGAATAAATTTTAGCGAAATTTTCAGGGAACGCACTTCAAGTCGGAATCATACAAAAGATAATATAATAACACATTTTCGTAAATTTATACTTCTCAAATGCAGTGTTTCTATTGGAAAATCCAACCGAAATATTACGGAAACAGTCGAATATCACATAAATTCAACCTTAAGATCATCTTCATCAAGACCTTAAATCAAACAAAAATTTCTTAAAAAAAAAACTTCTCGAAGGTCGTTTTATTTCTGAACTATGAATTGTTATGATCTCAAAACGATCTTGATTGAATAAGGCAGTCTTGACCAAGCCGATCTTAACTACTTTAAGTTTTCACTATGAATACGGGCCTTCGTCACGTTCTGCACAATGACTGAAATCCGCCATCTTCACATGCTCACACATAACAACGCAAGTATCAATCGCATAATGTTATTTTATGTATTTATTGATTTTGTTTACATTGAGTATTTAATACGCGTACTAACCAGTAATTTTCTATTAAATTTTCTTAATTTCGGCGATACGTATAAACAATAAGACTATTATATGTACTGAGCCTTATTACTATTTATTAATCTTATATGTTATCTCGAATGCTCTTATACTGATATATACCGAGCAGCCGAGATCGCTGAGAAAGCATTTTCAGTCTTCGATCGTTTCTACCAAGATGGATCGAAAGGGGGTTTTTTTCAACAAGTTGTCTCATGCTCTTGTCTTGTTCGCTCTCGGCCACTCTCAGTTACTCTCGGCTACTCTCAGCTATTCTCGGCTACTCTCGGCTGAAGACGAGAATTGTTGTCAGACAAGGAAAAAAACCTGCCAAGAAAAAATTTCTCTATGATTAGCAATTAACTGTAACAGAACGTGCAGTTGATGACCTGATTATGCTCATTTTTCTTGTCGAAGAAATAATATTTCCTTATGGAATCTGTTAGGATTTTTTTGTTATATTGCTGAGAAAGCGTACAGAGCTAGATTTTGCAAATTGATTCTTGAAAATTTTTATTAATAAGATCATGTCATCACCTCAACTGCACTATAGTACGCATCGAATGAGATATCAGAATAAATTTTTTGTTCTCTTTTTACAAAAAAATTGCTTTGTATGAGCCTTCAAGAGTCTTTCCTGATTACAAATATCGCAATTAAAACGCGATCTATTCAGTATTTTTAGTAATTTCAATATAAAAAAAATTCATCTTTGACTAGAGGTCTCCACGGGTCTCTCTCCTCGAAACATATCATCGTCAGTTCCCTTCTAGTTTCCCCTTCCTACTCCGTAGAAATCATTTTCTTGCCTTGATCAGAGTCCAATTGTATTCAGTTCTTTCTATTTCTATTTCAGATTCGGTCATCGTTTAGCATTATGCATTATTAAAAAGTCAAAAAGATTATTTTTGATAATCAGAATTGATCTCTAATAATTTCGGAACAATTCCATATATAACTATTAAATAATAAATGAACAAATAAAAGACAAATCCGTAGTTTTATACGAATTTATACTTTGTCATATGTTAGATTTCCAATGGAAATTTAGCACGTGGCCAAGATATTAATTTGTATAAAATTTATCTTTTATTTTTTTATTTATTATTTAACAATTATGTGAAATTGCTTCGAAATGTATCGGACATTAATTTTGATTATTGGAAACAATCTTTTTGGTCCATTTTTACACTTAATGCATATATATATTTAATGTGACAAATTTAGTAAAGATATCGTGGAATGAATTTTATTGAAAATCTTGTGTGAAGATATGTAAATTTTTCTTTTGTGATTGCATTTTGTGTGTTGTAATGCGAATGCATCAATGATAATCTTTTTGTTCTCTTCGAAAGAAAATTGGAAGCAATAGTTAATTAATTCGTGTAAATTAAATTAAGTATAAAATTTTGTATAATTGTGTAATATATGGTGATGTTATGTGTATTGGTGTTTGCAATTGATTGATTTAAACAAAGTTTGTAAATGTATTTGTGAAAATCTAAATGTTCAAGGAGATATTTGTGAGAATGTGAAATTTTTTATTTGTTCAAAATTCTGTTTATTACACTAAGGATTATTTGATCGGACGATTTGATTGGACGGTAAGTTTTATTTATTTTATATATTTCGTCTTTTGTTAATCAAAGGTGTGTCGAGATTATCGAGCCATAGTATCACTGTTTAGCACGTGGTTTAACAAAAAAGCATAAAAATAAAATATATTATACATTAATAAAGAGATAGGGTTTTCGGATATATGAACAACAAATAAGAGGAGCGTCAAAGCCTATGCAAGATCTTTTTTGCGAATTATTATATTTATAAATAAATTTTGCGTGAACTTTGATACTCTTCTTGTTGTTAAAATATATTGCAGTAAAAAATGGAAAAATCGCGCCAGGCATCGAAACATGTACCCGCGGTAAATATGTGCACGTGATAAAAACGTGTACTAGCGTAAAACGAAACTCATCATGAGTAAAGAGACTACAATCAGAGTGACAGCGAATCGGGAAGAGAAAACTGTGAATTAGAGGATTTTTATCAACAGTACGTGTGCACTAAAATCGTTCTACTTTACCATCATTTCCATTCGGTGAAAAATCTCCAAATGGAAATGATGGTAAAGTAGAACGATTTTAGTGCACACAACTGTTGATAAAATCCTCTAGTTCACAGTTTTCTCCTCCAGATTCGCTCGGATCTGTTCTTCCATAAAATGATTTTTCCAATGAAATCAAGCCAAATTTTTTGCGATCGGCTGCTTGAGTTGAGATGATGGCACACAAAAAAACTGAAGCACTAAAACATAAACAATAAGGAAATTGATTAATCACCGCAGAGTCCGTAACATAAGCAGTAATCAATTCAACATATTGATTTCCTTACTGCTTATGTCTTAAGTTTTTATTGCCTTAAGTTTTTTTGTGTGCCATCACCTCAACTCAAGCAGCCGATCGCGAAAAATTTGGCTTGATTTCATTGGAAAAATCATTTTATGGAAGAACAGATTCGAGCGAATCGGGAAGAGAAAACTGTGAATTAGAGGATTTTTATTAACAGTACGTGTGTACTAAAATCGTTCTACTTTACCATCATTTCCATTCGATGAAAAATCTCCGAATTGGATTTATGGATTACAAAATTGTTATTATAGAATTAAAATATGCATAAACAGGATCTCAGCTGCTCTGGATTTTATGAGAAAATCGAAAAAAAGTTAAAAAATTCACTTACTTTTAGGCTCGTACAGTTATCATCCGAGATATACTCCTTTTTTAATTCAAAAACTACAGCGAATATCTCAAAATAGTATCAGACTTTTTTGTTTCCTTTGATCTATTTTACGCCCCCAATATGGCTCCTACCTTATTTCTGAGACACCCTGTATATTTGCTTGATATAAGATTTTTATAATTTATATCTTAAAAATACATCATTGGAATGAACATATCGAGTTTGTAAAATTAGGATTCAAAGTCTAGAAGAAAAGTATTTTTACCCAATGGAAAATATGTGTATACGGATGCTTTGTAAAGACAAGAAATGTCAACAGAGCTAAAATTCCGTGTAGTAGTAGTTGCGCGGTTTTGCGATAGATGGCGCTGGAATATGTTACATAAGGATAAATGTATGCGTTTGAGTGAGACAGAATGATATATTAGGTGTTGGAATTAATTCGTAGCGTTTTACAAGTGATGGGAAGTACTTTCATTAATGTATTTTTTAATGCTCATATGAAATAAATAACATTCTTTCATTAAAAAACGCTACGAATTAATTCCAACACCTAATATAATATAATGATACATAGTATATACAAATTCACATCGAATTATTTAAATATCAATGATACAGCTTTGTTCGTTATGGATTTTATTTCCTATTGTGAATTAAAATCATATTATTTTTTCGAATATTTCCCTTGAAATCAAGCAAAAGTTTCATTTGAAAGTTTGAAACAATTTTTCGTATTACTAAAAATAAAAATCATTCAGATGATGTCTATTTGAATTTGATGCATTTTTCTCAATCACATATTGCTCATAAGCAGTAAGGTCATGATGATTACAAATACTACACTAATTATTACAGATACTACTAATTATTAGGAAATTGATGCATCTGTTAGATAAAAATTTAGCATGTTATTAAATTCGAAAATCGTGAACAGAAGTTTCAATATGGTCAACCTGCTCTCTCACCAACCTGTTTTCCCCCCGGGACAAAATCTTTCTAATTGTCCCTCATGTCGTGATGTGTGATAGAGAAACATATTATGTACGTATAGGAATCGAGATGATCGCCAAGCATACGCACCTGCACAGTCGCGTGCAGCTGGTCGAGACTTGGGCGACTCCACGACGATTGGATTCGATTACTCCTTCGAGCTTTTCCAGTGGATGGGGGGGGGGGGGAGGGGGGTAACCACGAAGCATCAAAGCGTCAAAGTCGGAACGGTCCAGGTGAAACCAGATGAGTAGAAGACGCAGGTGAAGTGCAAAGAACGGATCGCTAGACAAGTATGGAGACCAAGTGACGGAAATTCAACTATCCAGATGAAAGACAAACAGAATGGAAAAGGCAGCAGAGAAGTCCTCCACATCGCTGCTTTTCCTTCTTTAAAATATGTTTCACTCAACAATCATAAGATGTCGCGCTGTTGGGTATGCTTAATTACCAACATGAACTTTTCTTAATATATTCTCTATAAACTGAGAAGAAATATAAAAATTCTCTGCGGTATAAAAAATCTGTAGTGAATAAGGATCAGCAGTTATTTATGGCTATTTCTGTGATTTTAAATTTTAGGACATAAATAATACTTTAAAATGTATACCTACAGAGTATCATTATTCATAGAAAGCGTACAAATTAATGAGATTATATAGAAAACATATAATGCATAATATCATCAGTGTCAGTCATCAATGAGATACAGAATACTATTTAATCAAGTATTAGGTGTTGGAATTAATTCGTAGCGTTTTTTAATGAAAGAATGTTATTTATTTTACATGAGCATTAAAAAATACATTAATGAAAGTACTTCCCATCACTTGTAAAACGCTACGAATTAATTCCAACACCTAATATAATTATAAGACAATTAATTAATAAAAATACAACAGTCATCGGTTTTATGCCTAATACTATCTTCTTGGAATATTATTCCAAGATTTATTATTATTAGATTGATCCATTATTAGATTGATACTCAATTTAATACACTGATTTTAAAAATTATCTACAAAATAATGTTACATACACACTGTATCTTATAAATTTATAAGACGTTTATTGCTGAAAAATCAATTAAATATTAAAGATTACATCTTATAAAATCTATCAAAAAAGATAGTTACAATTTTTTAATTGAGATAATTTACATGCGACGTTAACAATAAAATAAAAATAGGACAATCTGTATACAATAATATATTGTAATTAGAGTTTACAAAACAGTAACAGAAAATAATAATATTTGAAGTAATAGAGAAATGATTGGCAAAATCTTTATAAAAAATAATTTTATAAAGATCAATTATTTTTTAAACTCATGATGAATACAGCGCACTTATCATAATTTATAGAACTCAAAAAAAAACGTTCTCTCATTTACAATTAGTTTACAATTAGCAGTTACAATAAACATCAGTACATGTTGTCGGTAACCACTGGCGAATCGATTTTTATGCGGCATATAAGAATTTTTCAAATTGATGGAAAAGAAATAAGACCCGTGCTTTATCCAAAACGGAAGTAACTGCTTCCTGTTGGCGTTGGCGCAACGCCGTAATTTCAATAATTCCTCATTTCTCCCTGCGACCTCATTCTTCAACCCCTCCTGCCCGCTGTTTTGTTTTGTCAAAATTGCTCGCGGCAGTGCTGCAAATCGAGCATCATCTCCCTTTTCAGTCTCTCCTCTTTTCTCCTTCTTCTTTTTTTATTCCAAGCCTATCGCGCGTTGATTGTATCAGGCTTTGTGCGGTTTCCTCGACGTTTTTCGCGTGTTCACCAACTGTTATTGGTTAAAAAAGAAAAAAAAAATATTACGCGAGGCTCCATTTATCGTCACGCGGTGCACGAGGATCGCTCGCAAAAATAAAGCAGATAAAAGGGGGGCAGGGAAAAGTAACCGGCGAAAAAAAAGAGAGGAAAGAAATGCAGGTATGCACTAACAAGTGGCCAGATTACAATGTGTACGCCGGCAATTTAAACTTTTGCAACTTGGTCAGTGGCAGCCGAACGGCGTGGCGCTGCGCGGCGCAAAAACATCCGTAAGATGCGCGCCGTTCTACCAGGTGTTGCGTCTTTGTTTGCATAAAGAGGGTATCGGCAGAGCGGTATCCTGTTCGGTGAGGTATTCGTTTAAGTAGGATTATACGACCGCTTCGTAGTAATTTCGCGAATGGAACATTACGTCGCGACATATTATAAATCAGAGTAATTAAGTATCATTGAGAAAAAAAAAGAAACATCACATTTGTTTGGGAGAAATAGTGTTGGATTTATGATTCGTGTCGCGAATCGACTGTTGTTTCTGTCAGATTTTTTAAATTGACTTAAGATCGATTTTTCTTCTAGAAATGATAAAAGTGGAAACAAAAATTTCCGAATTATAAATTTAAAATACAAGGAATTCTGAAAAATTGTATGTAAAGATAAACGTGTAATTATGAAAGATTGTATTGTTATTTAATATAACACCTAGACTTTATTATTGCTTTATATTTTATTTTATACTTATTGCTTTTTTTATATTTTGATACTTATTTATATTAATATCTTTGGCTTCTATTAGTCGTAATTATCGTATCAATATCAGATTGAAGGAGATTAGACTCATTTCATAAGTCCAGCATTTTAAATAATTTCAGAACAAAACACTCGTCTTCCAACCAGCGCAGCGACATCGCATCGATGAAATCGCAGCTGCTCGTTAATAATCATCATCTCATCGTTAATGTACAGAATTACACTCGCTCGAGACCATTTGACGTGGTTATTAATTATATGCCAGCATTCACGCACGATCTTCATCGATTAGACATCGATATCCTCCATGGAATGTTCTTTTCGATAGTTCCAGAATCCATAAATATTCGCTGTAGGAAGGAGAAGCTCACGGTCCCCCTTGTCCTCTTCAGCTTGGCCCCTAACCCCAGTCACTTTTTATTTTTTATTCTTCAGCATGTACATACGCATGTATATATGGTATGCTGCAAGCGCGCGGGCTGTCGGAGCGAGAAAGAGCGGCTCGAAGAAGCGCTCCGTTCCCGTTCGTGAAGGAAGATCGCGCGCTCGCAGCTGTCGCTCTCTCAGCACCTGCCTCTCCTGCGATCAATCCTCCGCTCTCATGTGCGTGTGCACGCAGGTCAGGCCGGTGTGTAGGTGCCTGCTCTGGATTTTACGCGTTTTACTCGCGGACCGCCGCGCGTGTATTCACGCACACTCGCGTATAAGCGCACGCGTGCGGCCACGATTTACTGGCGTATCCCGAGCGAAAACATCAGAATTGGAAGGGGGTAAATAAACGCGAGGGGGTTGATGAAGGTACATCCAGCGAGGCAGAAGCGATATTGAAATGAATGCACTTTAGATATATGATGATTATCTTATTTTTTTTTTATTGTTATGCATGCATCGATTAACAGAAGTATAATGTCTGAAAGCAATGTATCATTTTTAATTTATAAAGGGAATGATATTCGGGAAAGAATTTAAATTTATTCTGTAATAAATTTGTTCTGAATTTGATATATTATTAAATTCTTATGCATCTTTCATAATTTCTGTTTTATATATGATAAAATTAATATCTATGAAAAAAAATAGTAGGATTTTAATATATTGAAGTAATATGTAGTGATCTTTTATGAAGATTTTCTTAAGATGGAGGTGTACACTCTTTTTTTCTTGTTTATTACCTCATTGAATTACTTTTTTAGATCTAAAGATTAATGAATGGAATATAGAGAAAAAATTTACAGATTTCCACAATTTGTCATACTGAAAATTAATTATATATTCCTTATGTTTGCCTATAAGTAATCTCGTAAAAAACACTTTGACATAGATAAGACGACTCCAATGAAGCAAATCTTCGAAAAAGTTCATATTGCGTTATGTAACACGGTGTGTTAACGCTTCGTTCACACAATATGAAAAGCAATTAAGGAGCAACTCGGTCGGGAATCGGATTATCTCTGGAAAAGCAAACTCGGAACATGTTTGAAGGTGTGTCAGCATATGACATATTGAAATAGCAACCTTTGTATACGCGATATTGATCACTTTTCATTTTCGTGGTATAGATATATTCAGGAGAGCTATCGGTGTTTCATTCTTATCCTTGCAAGTAACACGATATGTATGATTCTCGTCATGAAAAAGGCATTCGCTGTCTGCAGTAAAATAATATATAATGCCGTTATAATTATTTTTAGTATCTACAAAAAATATAATTCGAATAGATATAATTTAATTCTTAGATATATTTAAAAAATTATAATCGCCCAAAAATGTACTCTAATATTTCTGTACTTTTTTAACAGAAAAGAAATTGATTTTTGTATATTTGAGTATAGTATAAGTAACGTTATAAAATTACCTAATTTTTTAATATATATATATTTTACAGACATTATAATAATATTAATACTTCAGAATTATCGTAAAAAAATCATGTTTTTTATCACAATCTCTTGATATTCGCTCTAGACGATACTCCAATTTTTCCCTTTTTTTAACAACCAATGATAACGATGAATGTACATATACGTAAGCAAAGACTAGACTAGACGGTTCACAATCGTGAGTCATTTCGTGCGGAAAAAGGGATGCCACTACCAGTTTAGCACAACTTCTTCGTATTCGGAGACCATTTTTCTCTCACATTCCCTCGCTTCTCATTATACAACTACGTGACGCCCATAATATCCATTCTCTATAAAATATATCTCTAGACGCACGCGGGCACGTGTCTTAAACGACAATTATTATATACGCGATATAACGAAAATATCTTTTGATAGAACAATGAATTTATATTGAAAGTAAAACTTATGTATTTCAGCTGTGATGTTAATATATGAGAAATCTGAAAAAATAAATGTTTGTTTAATCCTAATCTAATATATTCGCCAGGCTAGTGGATATTTTTTTCAATTACATAGTGAAAAATTGTTTATAACAAATTATTTTTTGTAACTTTATATAATTTTAAATTATGTAATCATATTTTTTGGATTTTAAAGTTCAGAAAGTCTCAAAATAAGTTTTCGTTAATTTTTGTCCAATGATGGATGTTTCTTGAAGTTACGGCACTTCATATAGTAAAACAAAAACAGCAATTGAAAAAAATATTTATTTTTACTTTTATGTATTATAATTTTAGGAACAAACTAAATCGTAAAAACACAACTAAAAAAAATTTACACAACTCTATTTCTCCTCTTATAAATGCATTTTTGAAAATTTTTCTACGATTTTTTTCACCGAGATACTTACATATCTTTTCGCAAGAAAATTCTAAGCGTTCTCGAAATTATAAATGATAATGTATACAAACAGATTAAATTAAAAAATAATTTAATCTGAACTATCTGTTATACATGTATAGTATTTGCTGTTGCCATAGCGAAGTGGTATTACATCGCGCAAAGTTCTGCGTAATGTCATTTGAACTTTGCAACCGCGTCGCGAATATCGTTTGTTCTCAACTTGAATCGACCTGCATTTTCCAAGTTTCCCCTCGGTCACGTCTGTGCATTGATAAGATTAAAGCCTCGTCTACAATAGTCGCACAGG
This sequence comes from Acromyrmex echinatior, assembly GCF_000204515.1. Next base: position 826,186 of record NW_011627598.1, on the reverse strand, counting down.
TTGTGTCACATGTCGCGAGTAGTAGCATCGCAGGAAAATTTCTTGCATGCCGCAAGAGTGTCGCTAAATGAGCGTCTACAATAGTCACAATGATTTGCACGCAATTCGACAACAAATTCTGAACGTCAACTCGCTGCGCTGTGATTGACTGAGCTTATGCGACACGCCTGTCGCAGTCGCAGAAAGTTGAAGTTGACTCAACTCCGCACGACAAAAGCTCACGACTATATGCGACACTTCTACGACATTTTATACGACATGCGACACACTTTGCGACTATTGTAGACGAGGCTTAATGGTGTTAGCAGCACGGCTTCCGTACGAAAAGTGCATTGTTTATGCGCAGTATAAATATTTATGATTGGAATTATTTCTGCGGATAAAAAGATAAAGGCATAAAAAACACGTATATAAACATAGTGATGTGTACTTTGCCGTGCGCAAACTACACTATATAATCTCTAGTGAGATTAATAAATATTTGCGGGTCTTAACATCGCGGATGTTATGCAGGTACCACCCTGTGCAATTTGAACGAAGGTCGTTGCGAGATAAGTAGACCCAATGGCGATATATATTTTGATATAATAATTATCTTTTTAATGTAACATTTTTTGATATTTTTATTTTTATGATATTTATATTTTCTCTCTCGACGAGATAATAAATAATTTGATATATTTAATTATCATTTTTTAATATCATATTTTATGTAATTTTTTTCTCTCAATCAATAAATCAACAAAATAGGAAATTCAGAAATTCAATATTCAAGATTGTACTGGAGAAAAAAGACCAGTAAATTGTGCAATTCGACGTTATCGTAAAATAAATTTTTATTCAATATTGGTTTAACAAAACAGTGAGATATATATATATATAATTTGATATAATAATCATTTTTTAATATAACATTTTATAACATTTTCTTTGCCACTACTAAAAGAAATTAAATTAGTTTTTTTTTCACGATGTGTCCAATCCTGGAACGACATCAATTTCTTCCTATCGTTCAAAGTATTTATCTTCAAGAGAAGGACAACATTTATTTTTCGAACATTGAAAATGACCTCTAAGGTCGAAACGGCTGTCATGTAATTTAAGATTTATTAAAATTAGCAACTAAAAACTGGCTATTGCTCTAAGCCCCTTGTCAAAGATATTTATAAATTTAATTAATTGAGCGTCGTAATACAATTTGAAATTAAATTACTCCGATTATACTCAAGAAAAAAGAATCTGTTTATCGCTTGGATCAGTAATCAGCAAAAATAAATGTCAGTTTGCCTGCGTACATCTGTCCAAAATACTCGAAATGATTCACGCACCATCGCTGTAACTTTCTTATTATTATGAACGGCTGGCACGCGCGTGCCAAAGAAGTTGCTTTCGAAATCATTACCGACACGAACCATGTGTGTAACGGTATTAACATTATTTTACTCACGTCGAGTGTGCACGCTGTTTACACCGGCCACGGTGTAACCACCTCGTGATACCGCGACTCGATGTGAAAAGGTGCGTGCGAGGACCCGCGTCCTAAGTCGCGGTGGACCGTCATTCTCCATCCTTTTTTACATGATGAGGAATCGAGGCCTCAAAGCCCCGCGACGACAAGGTGAGGTGGCCCGAGCCATCTGCCCTCAGCCGGATTGTGGCTCCGCCACAACGAAGAAGAAGGAAAAGATGAAGAATGAGGAAGAAAGAGAGAGAGAGACACATAAAAATCAGACCCCGAAAGCGTTACCCAGCTGGCACGCGTCTACCTCGCAGCCATTATCGTTAAACAGGATCACATCGCGAGGACTCCGACAGGATTTCTCTCTCCTCTATCTTTTCCTCCACCGCTCGCGTCGATCGGTCTCTTCTGCTCTTCTCTTTGTCTCTCTTTGCTCCCCGATCCCCCTCAAATACCATACTCGCGAGGCCGCTCTCTTCCTCGAGCTCGTGCTGCTTTTGCTGCTCGGAAGCACCTGCCACCACCATCACGGTGTGGATGTTTTCGTCCTGAGGATGCCTCGCGCAATTCGCGACTCGGGGCCTATGCCCCTGCGAAAAAAACAGTCATGGATCACGGATGCAAACACATACGATCCGATTCTTCGATTACATACACATTGACTTAATGCTTTTACAACTCCATTTTTGATATCCTAATGTCGCATTTATATATTTATTACTTAAATGTATAAATTAAGAATTAATGATGCATGTACACCAAAAAATATTTAAAGTAAATACCTAAAACCATGATGTAAAATATGCAGTCGATGACCAATCAGAAAATTAGCGCAAAACGTTATGAGCCAATAGAGCCGCTATGAAAAAATTAATATCAATAAGAAATTTATTCTAAAATTACACATTCGACCGCCATTAATTATGCGCAATAGAACACTTAGTATTTTCACATATGCCTAAAACATATGTCAAAAATATTCATCGTTTTACCAATAATGACTTAAATTTATTATGGAATGAATTAGAATCGATTGTCACGATCGGTATCAATAGCGAATTAATAGTAAATTTTCTCATGGAATGTCGCTCTCGAACGACAGTCTAATTGGAATGTCGTTAATCTTCTTTGTATCGGCTTCACGTGTCACTGCACAAAGCAAATGGAGTGCAGTGCTCCTGAATCGGGGCCTTTGTGCTCGCAATGTAATCCTTCTTCCTCCTTCCTGTGGTCTAAGTCCACCTAATGATCCCGAGCGGATCCAAAAAGAAAACTTCCGCTAATGACCGGTCGAGTATTTTTTCCTGACCAGAAAGACCAGAAAGACCTTGCAGGACGAATTTTGATGTCCGAAATTGTCTCGGTTCATTTCAAAGCGTCATATGACATGCAATTAACTACGTTTCAAAATGCAGCTGCGAGTTTCCATCAATAAAATTAAAGAAAACTCAGCGACTTCATTAGTTTTTTAATCCATTCCATCGTTATAAATCTAAATGGAATTTGAGAACCAGAAATTATTCTGGGATATAAATTCTTGATATTTTTAATAAAGAAGAAATGTTTTATAAAATGATAAATAAAGCTACGTGTTTAGATCCGTGTTACAATAATATGCAATTATTAATAATATTAAAATTATTTGTGTCATTATTACGAAATGCGCGCAAACAGCGGTTATAAACATTACATATTATATTTTCATAATTACGCGTACAAAGTTACACCTGACGAATTAACGCTAGACTGACCTCGAAATCTACATCGTAATCCTCGGACGATGCCATCTGTTTTCCTCGTTACTCGACCCGCATAATTCCGATCGCAAGGTTTGTCGATTATCGAATTCCACCCCTTCTCCTCTTCCTACCGCCACGCAATTATGTGCACCCGTCGGATGCACGCCGTGCATCATAAGCGCAGAGGGAAAAATATTTCGATCACCCGCGAACACGCCTAATCCGCTTGCGGACCTTCGTGGTCTCAGGAAACGAGAGGTGGACAGTGGTCGTAAATTCAACGACCGAACAGCTGGAATACGAATGCACGCACATTCGTGACTTCGACATACACGTGAAAGCGACGTGCGAGAAGCGCGAACGGTGGTGAGCAAGAGGTATGGAAAGGTGAAAGAAATGTCTGAGGATACATTACGAGCGGAATATCGCGCTGGCTCGAGCCACATCGCATCTTTCACTCCCTGTGTGTGCTGTCTCACAAACGTGCATCCATTCGCAACATGACACACACACATATGACGTGTTCACGTGCATATGATATTCGATATGATATCTGATATTTTGATTACGTGTCCCTCTACCTTCTCGCGGTAATATCTAGGTAATACTAAATCATTCTTCCTCTTAACAAGATGATAATTTTAGGGATTATGTGAGTATTATAAATATTCGATTAATGTGTATCACGCATGTCAATACAAATGGTACCAGTTTTTTTTTCGCAAATATCGAGAGGGGAATATTATTTGTGCTGCAATAAAAATACTTATTTTCTACTTACTTCTCTTTGTTCTTCAAAAAATTTATGATATGTCTCATAAAATCGAAATATCATAAAACCATAATTATAATATATATATATAATATTTATTTGATAATATATAACGATTATATAATACTGCGAGAAATTAAATTAATGAATTTTTGAATGAAAAGATATTAATGAATTTTTCTAATTCAATAAGATGTCATTGAAATGTCGTTTGATGCTACTTAAAATGTTATATTGCAGTAATATTTATACTGTAATATTTCAATGTTACTTATCAACGTGTAATATATCAGTAATATTTCTATTATTTAATTGAAAATACGTAATACTTCAAGTACATTGCAAAATTTGGAATATTACATGTACACATCTACAATTAACTAACAGTATTAATCGCAAACATTATTTATTGAATATATACATGTAGCATTCATTTTAGGAAAAATCTTTAAACAAATACATATATCATCAGTTGACACTCCGATTTGCAGTCATGTCTGTTGTAATATCTGCACACACTCGTGATGATGACGACTGAACGTTTCGTTAATCGCTCGAACATATTCGCGACTGCATCGTAACATACGGAAGATGCCATTTCCGACACGTATTTCCACCGGAAACGCGTCTCGGAATGACAAGTAGTGTCAAGTTGGCGGATATCAAGCTGATCGCTAAGCACGTTTCTCTTCTCTTTCTTTATTTTGTTTATTCCTATTTCATCTGTATACAGTATGACACAAATGTCTGTTATTATCTACATATATATTTCTTATTTAAACATATACCATTATTTACTAATTCATTTCTCTTTTCTATATCTTGTTATTTTAAAGAAACTAGATATTATTTGAAAAAAAGACGAAATGGTTGAATAGGAAAATCTTATATAAAGAAATAAGAATCAATGAAAGTCCAACAAGGTTTTCTTCATATCTTATTATATAATTAGAAGATTATTTTATTGCTCAAACGTTTCTCGAACTTTCATCAATTACAGTTAACATCTGTACAATAATGGAGACGAACTTCAAGTATAACTTATTTTAGCTCACTTTATTTCCGGTCTTTTCTCTTATCAATATCTGATTAAATAATCGATCGAGATTGGAAAAATTTACATTTGAATTTTGATTTTTGATACGCATAGTGTCTGTTCTGTATTGACTTTCTTCGCAATCGCTTGTTGTAAGTCACAAATGTTTTCAGAATCCGATCTGTAGCACGATTTCGCCGTTGTAGAATGAGAGAAAGTTTACTCTGCGTCTATCTAGTTGCCTTAAGATAGGGATTAGTTATTTCACAGCGAGACGTATGCGAGCTACATTCCTTCCTCCGATAAATTACAAGAGTTCCGAATTCACTTTCTGTTTTCAGTTGATTTAGAAACCTAACAATCAGAGTAGTATAAGAAAGGAGATATATAATCACTTTGTTTTAAATAATAATCTTTAATTAATGTGATGAAAATTACGCGCACATAATTATTACACGAAAAAATGATATATTAACAACATATTGTTAGATCTAATTGGAAATGATTTTATTAATTCAATAATAATATTAATGAAACAAATATTTATTTCTTTGTTAAAATGAAACATTTATAAAGTATTCATTTTATCTGTTTTTTAATGAAAGGCACATGATGTATTGATTATTTGCAATTAGATTAAAATGCTGTTAATACAATATTTTTTTCTATGAAGATATCATACAAGGTTAAATGTGATTATACAAAATTGCATGGATAATTTTATCTTTAAGCTCATCACTTTTCAATAATCTAATACAAGGAAAAACGGTCAGAATGTTATTAGAGAGTTGATGTAAACATCAAATAAGAGATAAAACTTGAAAACACATTTCAAAAATCCGCGTAAAAATGAACTTGAATAGTGTCAGAGACAAAAAGAATTAGTCGCGTGTTTTCGTGGTATGATGAAGAGTCGTTGCATTATTCAGGAGACAGCCTTCGCTCTTTCTTCTGGATTTCTCGCGGACGAGAGAACCGCGCCCAATTGGCCATTCACGAACAAATGGAGGAGAAAAGAAAAGCCAATGCTTTCCATGGATCATACGAAATTTGTACAGGTGCAGGTCACTTAACGAATGACTTGATCTTACGAAACTGGCAGAGGAGAAAACGAGGAAAAAGACAGAGATGATGGAATACTCGAAGCTGCCATTATCATTACAAAGGCTACTGGTCATTCCATGACGCCATCGTTCGAGCTAGAATAATGAAGGGAAGTTGTTTTGTTTGAAATCGTGCTTTAGCTCCGAGCGATAGAAAATAGCACAATTAATGGTCACGCTACGAAACGATTTTTTGGGAGGAACGAACGAACTCTTTACCTCTTAATGTTTCTTTCGCCGAGAGAAACGCGGGAGATAATTTTGTGCTCTCCCGAATTTGTTCGAAATTCTACGAATCGATATCCCTATATCAGTCACATTTAATCGTTTCTACGTAAGAGAGAACACGATCTGTCTTATTTTTTTATACTCATATATGTAGCACAAATAAGCGAAGATCATATTTGATCAAAGTGATTCTTGATACTTAACGGTATAATTAAAAAGTCCGTAAAGGTCATCGAATTTTGAATTTTGGTAAATAAATTGAAATTTGTAAAAAAATAAGTAAAATACAATTTGACTTCTTAATCGATAAAAACTTATTATTAAAATTTTGACAAATATAATAGATTTTTTTTAGATTTTTATATAATTCAGAACAATAAAAAATTTGCTCTGTTTCATGAAAATCCCTGACGGAAGAGCCAAAATTCACGTTGCCGCTAGCGAAAGGTTATTAATATTTTTGCATTTTACAGTTTATTTATGTTAAATATTTCTCAGTCGACGTTCACTTACTATTATTCATATATTTGTTTCATATTTATTTTTTTTAATAGTAAATATGTATAGGAAATAAAAACTTACATAAAATATGTGTTACATAAAATATGTTCTAACCTAAGAAATACAATGCTTCGCATAAAAGTTTACATAAAAACTACGTTCTAACCTAAGAAATAAATACAATCGCAAAAACTTTATTACCGAAAGGAATGGTAGATGGTAGTTTATTAGAAATATAATTTTTTGTGTAAGCTCTATACTTGGATATCTGCGAGACAATAATATTTTTTTGGTAATAAAGTTTTTGCGAAGAAATGGTCATATTTCTTAAAATATAATTTTTGTGTAGAAAAGGGAAAAGTTTTAAATTGAAAAACAGTTTGATTCATTCATACTTGAACAATTGTGTGAGAAAAATTCTTTAGTCAACAATTTCTCTTTTAGAGAAAAAATTGAAACCTATTTTTTAATTTTAACACTGAAGACGATTCTCGTCACACAAAAAAACATCTATCTTTATATTAATATTTGTAAAAGTCTATTTATAAATACACTATTTACAAATTATTACGTTTCTACTAAACTTTTTTAAGTACCGTTATTCAATAATTAAGATTTTAGACATCGATCATCCAATAACTTAGATAAAAAAATAAATATCTAAAAAATATGACAGTGTTAAAAAAGATTACATTAAATTTTTAATTTCTTTGAATATTGTGTATTTCTTTTTAAATGTTTTTTTCTATTATCTGTGGCCTTGGATGACGATGTTAAAACCTATTACTGAATATTACACTATTAAATTCATAATGTTAAATTACACTCAATTTGAGTTATTTTTAATCATTTCTATAGATCACTATTCCTCCTATCAAATAGTTCGTTAATTTAACTAAAACAACCATTAAGTAACTTAATTCAAGAAAATATATTGAAGACTCAAATTTAATTTATTATTTACCAAGTGTATAATAATGACAATGGTTACTTTGAAACTAACCAAAGAAATAGATTGATTTATATTTTGACATAAATGAAAATTAAAAATAATCAAATTTTATTTAACTCACGGGATTGGATTACCATTGCTCTTTTGATATCTATCAATGTATATCTAGAGAAAAGAGTTTATTAGAAATATAATAATTTTATATATTTTTTAGAATGAAGATATTTATGTATGTTACGATATTATTATATATTTTTACATTCCGACATAATTATTCACAACTCGATGCGCTGCACTCATTGCACAACTTCGTGTAACCAATTGAAAGCCCGTTGTCCTCGCTCGTCCCATGTTTGTTAATTATCGCTGCTGGACGTGGTAATCTTTTCGATGATTTCCTCGGCTCGAACAGCTATCAATTGTAACCACGAGTGTGGTGTTGAGACAGAGCGCGATCACGAGGAATTTTACGCTATATTGCACCACATTGCGCCACGTTGCACCAGCTGCGGATTAACAAGAAGATATCACCATCTGCATTCTTTCGCCAATACTCTTGGTCGCGCCAAAAAGAACTTCAAAATGTCTGTGAGATTTCTAGGAGGAAGAAGGATAGGATTCTCGATACTAATATGATTCATTTTAGGTCATACACCTTGAATGCCCTTAAGTAATATTTATTTAAGCGGATAATATTTTAATATTTACTCTAGCGCAACAAAATTCTTTTCTCATTTCTCTTCAACAATTATCTAGCACAAATATTTTCTTAACAAAATTTTCTTTTTCGAAACTACTCGATACATTCAGCAGACAGATAAAATTATCCCGCCGGAAATAAATTATCTATACATTTCTTTGCGTTGGAATTATGTTTGAAGTTGCTCGCAGCATATTACGAAAGTAATATTTATTATCAAGAAAATTGGAATTTAACTGATTACATAAATGTTGTCTATCCATAATCCCGAGTAATATTCTTTTTTTACATATATATTATATTCCATATATATATTAGCTCGAAACAAAAATTCATAGCGCATTAAAAATTTAAGCAGATATAGTTTCATTAATAATAATCGGAATTTTAAAAAAAGGATTTTAAAGCTTAAAATCTTTACTTTCACAAATCACTATGTCCTTTGAGTTTCTGTGAGTTTATATTTTATTATTAGATAATTTTGCATGTAGAAAACTACGAGCTAGAACAAGCAAGAAAAATAAAATAGAAAAATTTCTTCTCACTTTGTAACGTGACCAAAAATACTTGTTAAAACTTTCGTAAAAGCTTTCACTAATGCGAATAAACTTAAAACTTTTTCCTTACAAAATTGTTTTCTAAAATGTTTTCTTAAATATTTTAATTCCGAGTTATTGCAAATTAAATAGAAAAAGCATTTTGATTTTGTTATAATTCCATTGAAAATCATCATACCATAATTCGGGAGAAAAAAAAATAGATTCTTGGAGCTGAAATATTGCTTTATCGAACAATATAATTATTAACTTTTTTTTAAATATGTAAATATGATACAAATGAAGTAACGCTACGAACTTTTGTTCCGATCCAATATATCATAAGGAGGATTATAATTTGCAGAAATACAATTTACAGTAATAACTTGTAATTCTATCAGTAATAAGTTAAATTATTAAACCGTTAAATAAATAAAGCACCAAATACGATTGAAATTGAATCTTGGTGTCTAATAATGTTTCTATATAAATTTTGAATATATCTTCCTCTTATATAAATTTTTTTTGTAGTATTTTAAGATGCTTATTAACATTATTATTATTAAGTTAACGTTCAGTTTATGTATACAAATAAATTTATTATTTTTTATGAAATTTAATATTTATTGTTGAAACATACCGACATTGCTTAATTATAAAGGACTTAATTATACACTATTAAATCTATAACGTCAAATTTAACTTAATATGAGTCGTCACTGCTCCTACTTAACTATATTGTTACTTTATACTAAATAATGTTTATATTTGACATTGTGTACAGTGTCAATTTGACACTACATAGTGTCTCAGTATAGTATCAAATTTAATTATCATTTTAATAAAACATTAACCCCTTTACCTTATTTTTTATTAAATTAAAGTTACGTCGTCGATTCGAAATAATAATACGAGCAATTCTGTCACGCGATCTTAAGCGAGGAAAAATTGATGATATTAGTACTAAAAGAACCGTGATCGGCGCCATTAATCAGGCAGCAAACTTATTACATCCACCGGCGTCGCGTTATACCTCGAAAAAGTAGAAGAGGAAGGCGGTCTATTGGAGCGAAGTTTTCGTGACTAATGGAAGAGCATGCGGTATCTTTCCTCACGTGGGGTCTTCCCGCCGAAGATTCAACGCGGCATCTGTTTCGGTTACGAGGAATCTTTACGAAAGAGCTCTCTTTCCTTTTCAATTTTTTTCTCTTTTTTTTTTCGATACTAACGCTGAGTTAAGGGAACAAAATGGCACGTTCACACATCGTTCTCTTAATAAGCGAGACTATTTTCACGAAGCGCTCCATTAATACGGCTTTTCAACCTGTTTACGATCGTCGAAGAAGAGCAGTATTTACGTGTTTATAGCTCGGTTAGTTAACTATTGACAAGCTTTGAAATTGAACGCTTTTGCACGGAGAGAATTTTTTTTAGAGTTTATCCTGAAAATATGATAGTCGGACAACATTGTATTTCGAAGAATTTTAATATAAATTTCTCTCGTTCATTAATAAAACTATAATAAAGTATAAAATAAGTTTGATGAATTTTACTGAAGTGCATAGTAAAAATCTGCAACATATTGTATTGTACCACAATTACCATATTTTTAGGGTAAATTTTAAAAGAAAATTCCGTGTGGCATTTGTTATTTTCGATATTTGTGAAAGCAACTTATTCGAAAAGAAATGATCATACAGAATGGATACAGTTGATTCATATTAATTTTAGATAGTATAGATGAAGTTTATTAGGATTCTTTTAATTTAGTTTTGCAGAAAAATATATTATTAGACTCGCAAAAAATAATTGGAAATAATTGTGAAACTAATCGAATCCAATATTGTATACTTTATTCATTCCAATAGGTTTTTCTCTCTCTTTTTTTATTTTCTTTTTTTTTATACTAAGTATTTTTGCACAAAGATAATCAAATTCAAATAGAGATAAATATGAATTTAATATAGATATGATTTGATAATTTAATATATTCTTTATTACTTTATTCGATATTGTCTTACTAAAAGAAAGAAAGAGAACGAAGATGATCGATAAAAAGATTAAGTAAGCCGCCAAATAAAAATAAGTTTTATTTTAAAATATAAACGAATTGACACAGTTTCAATTTATCGAATCTTTTTCACAATCAAATCAAAATAAATAAATCACAAAGTATAAAATGTAGTGAATAAAAAATTGAACAATTGAAAATTACAAAAAGGAGAAAGACAAAGATATATTCTTTAATTTTTTCATACCGTTTGTATAATATTTCTATATATAATTGCTTTTGTTAACTTATTATGAATATGAATATCTGTGTATAATTCAAAGTATCCATTCAGACGACATTTAATACCAGCATACAATATAGACAATAAGATATTAAAGAAAATAATCGCAACACGTCGTATATTTCAAGCACAGATCTCTATTCCAATCCTCGAACAAGAGCAGAGCGAATTCCGTCTCGAGGTTACCGAGACAAAACGCGAACGTCGACGACCGGCTGAGAGTCGGGCGTAGTCTCTCTCACACATTATAAGAAAATCCACGGTCGGCTGGGGTGGAATTCACCCTCGCAAATGCGACCTAGCTCAATCCGTCGACCTTCGGACGGTTCCACCTAGGGTGGAACGAACGCGGACGCGAGCCTTGCGGGCCTTGTGCGAACGGCGCGCGGTAACAAGGGCGGCAAGAAGCAGGGAGCTCCGGGAGCTTCACGGGGGAAATATCTCGGGGAATAAAGGTATGGGGACGTCTGTCTCCATGGTGATCCCATCGAGCGGCTACGAGCGCAGGGCGGGAAAACGCCCTTCGCGCGCGTCTCGATCCCTTCCCACGCACCGCGCCGCGCCGCGCCGCGTCGCGTCGCGTCGCGCCGAGACGCGCCGAGGGTCAAGAAACCCCTCGCGCGTCGTCTTCGCCGATCGCGGAACGGATACGCGAACAGGGGGTGATAGGAGAGGGCTGTCGTCGGGATGAAACGGGAGACAAACTCAATTTTCGTCGAAAGAAGGTCGCCTAGACGAGACGCGACGCGGCGCGGAGTGGAGCGGCGATGAAGGTCAGCCCGGTGAACGAAGATTTAAACTGATTGATCGAGCAGCCTGCCCCGATGAGAGCGAAGGGTGAAACTCGGTATTTCCCTGAAGAGTGCATGATGGTTTTGCTTTCCATTTAATATGCATCTATATTCGTTCAAATAGAAGCAATGTGTACTAAATAAGAAATGAGATTTTTATCTACATATAAAGATCCCAATAACTTTGTCGAGGATTTAGAGATATATATATATATATGTATATTGATTATTATACACTTGGGAAAAAAATGGTTTTGCTGAAATATGTAAAACTTTAGCTAAATACTGGTCTGAAAAAAATTGAATTTTTTACATAACTATTTTGACAATTGAACTAAATTATTTTCAGATCTGTATCTAATTGAAAATTTAGTTATTTCAGCAAAATTATTCTTTCTACGTACAAATAAATAAATCTACTCACTGACTTTCTCGAGTAAGTTTCTCGAATCGTATATAGTGCAGGAAGCGAGAAAATTTAAAAAATGAAATGGTTCTTTATAATTGATAATAAAAATTTTGATAAGGATTTACGTGTTTCTTCATATTGAAATAGGACAATAGGAGTCAGTAATTGTTGCGCAAAACAAACAATGTGAATATATATAACAATGTATATAACACAAAATTCTTTATTAGATAACCGGTAACAATTACCGCGCTTGACTCTTATTGTTCTATTTCACCAAATTTCTTTTTGATTAGTAAGGAGTCTGCGAATCAACTTATGTTTCTTCATATTGTTTCTCCTTTTCTAAAACAGTTGTACTTAGAGAGAGAGAGAGAGAGAGAGAGAGAGAGAGAGAGAGAGAGAGATTGTATAATCTAGCCTTAAATCGCTTAATTAATGTGTAACAACGTTATTTCCTTTCTTCACGCAACGAAAATTTAAAATCATTTCTCGACATCTCTTGTCATACTTCCTATCTTTCATAATGTATAATATTATCAATGTATAATATTATACAAAGTTATTTCAAATTATAATAATAGGGAAAGCAGATTGACGTTATTTTAATTCCTACATCGTGTTTCTTAAAGATAAAAAAAATTTCATATCTTTACATATTTAAATATTAATCATATTACAAGTACATACATATTACTTATATATTATATTTTAGGAAAGAGAAAAAAATCTTTTTTTTCCAGATACGAGTATTTCATTAATTTTTTTTTCTATTTTTAACATTCTTCTATTTTTAAAGTCTTTAATTCCGCCTTCTATTTGCAAGCAAATGAAGTTCTTTTATCAAGTTTTATTGCAATAGGCCTTGGTAAGCGCCACGCATTGCAACTATAATGATAAATGAATAAAACAGCTGTGTCTGCGTTGCCAATGATACTTATGAAAGATACATATGTTTCAATACCGTCGTAGGTAAATGAAGCGACTTTATCTTTCCAAAGCAATGTCCATATCGTTACGTAATGAGAAAGAAGAAAAAACGTTCTAGCGCCTGTGGCGCCTGAAAATACAAGAGGTGATTCGAGCTTGCATTGGTTATGACGTCAGCTTATCGCTCGTGTAAAGTGTTTAACGAAAGATAAGAGATTGTTCTACATTTTGTTGGCTTAACTGAGTTTGATCCAAGTCGGAATTTTAGATAATATTTTATTGCGCTGAATAACAGATACAATCGATGGACAAAATTGATATTAACCTACGACTTATTAATACTTTGTTATCAGTTATATTATACAAATTACATTTTGTATAATTTTATTTTTACATGGAAAAAACGGTTTTGTTGAAGCATTTAAAAATTTAGCTGAATACAAATCTAAAAATAATTTTATTAAATTAAAATAATTATATACAGCATTTAAATTTACTGCTAGAATGTTAACATTTTTTGCAACGTTATTCATCATGTTTGAATTGCCAACATGATTATTTTAATGATCCAATAAAATTATTTTTAGATCAGTATTTAGTTAAATTTTTAGATATTTCAGCAAAATCGTTCTTTTCGTGTAGACATATTTATTTCTTTATTTATATATTAGACCAATTTTTATTATCGTCTATTAATATCAATCGACATTTATTTGCTTTTGCATGCTCCATGAAAGAGATGGGAACCGCGTATAAACATTTTCCCTCGGCGAATCTAATCGGCGTCTGAATGTATTGATCCTTGAATTTTAACTTTCTCCTTAAGCGAATACACACATTCCGTGATGTTTGACCGAACAATTATGCCAAGTTTGCGCAAGCGCCGCTTTCAATTAACTGCGATTAAATGTACACCGGGGTTGAAAAAGTAATTTTACGTACAAACTGACTTATAGCTAAAATATAAAGTTTCATTACATTAAAAGCAATCGACTGATATACATCGTCGTGTTCGGTAAAACTGCCAGCAGCTTTTATTCGCGTTCGAGCCTATCTTCTTTAAGAACGACGGCATTGAAGAGTACATCCTTTTTATTGATTCTTCTTTCATATTTGACACAGAGTTAACTCGAAAACTCTAGCATGAAATCTAGCGAACAATCGAAAAAGATAAAGCACATTATACATTTTGTACATTAATATAGGAAAGATATAATATCTATAAATTATCGAGATATAATTTTATGTAATCTGACAGATCGACTTTACGATTAATACTGTGATGAAAGGAGAAAATTAGATAAAAATTGAAATAATAATTTACCGACTTCTCAAGAATTAATTTGAACTTAATCAATTTTTTTTTCAATTACTATCCGCTTATTCTACTTAAAAGTGATACGCAAAATCGCGTGGCAAGCCGCATATTACGTGCGTAAGGCCAATTAATAATTAGCCGGTTGTGAATGTCATGTGCACGAGTGCACGAATGCACGTGAATGTCAGTGAACACGTGTACTAGCAGGTTTCTCAAGAACCATAATTTCTGCAGAACTCTTCTTTTTCACAGCCATATCGCGCACTCCCATCCCGTTTAACGCGGAACGCTAATTTCCCGAAATTATAAAATAAATTGTCGTTTTTATTAGATGCATGAGGGTAATGCTGGTCCCTCTTCGCTCCTCATTACTGATCGTGTGAAAACACATGTCGAAGTAATGTGAAAAATTCATACCAATGATGGCGTTGGTATTTATGCTATACTCGTTATTAAGGATTATTAAGGAATATTTTTCCCTGATAAATTTCAATTGAACGGCCACGTGTACGCCATTCGAGGCGAACGAGGTCAGTCGAGCTCTCAACGGATTTTGACGGTTTTAAAGGGATGCTAGCGTCGTCTGTTTTATCGACAAAGATACCTTTTTTGTTACATGAAGTAGGAGAGACTGCAGGGGTCAATAATAGTCAGTAATATACGGGTAAGTTGTAATATTTACATAAAGAAACGTTATAAACAAAATGTATAATCGTAAGGAAGAGATAGATGTAATATAAATAATTACAAACTTCTATTTTTCATATGTTTGTATTAGGTGTTGGAATTAATTCGTAGCGTTTTTTAATGAAAGAATGTTATTTATTTCACATGAGCATTAAAAAATACATTAATGAAAGTACTTCCCATCACTTGTAAAACGCTACGAATTAATTCCAACACCTAATATTTTGTTTATAACGTTTCTTTATATAAGTGTTATAACTTATCCGTATATTAATTTTGATCCCAGTCTCAGTATTGTTAATAATTAAAATTCTTTTTCTATGATTAAATTACACATGCTAATGTATCTGGTTTTAGTTTATTTTATGTCAAAAAAATAAAGAAAAAAATAAAGATTTTACAGTCTTTTTTATCAATTACTTCAATGTAGTGATATTAGCAACTAAAATTAATTCATTGAAACATTTACTTCATGGAATGGTTATGCAGATTATATTCGTGAAATAAAGGCAGAGCTAAATGTAAAATAAATAAATGAATGAATGGTGAATCGGTTAAAAGATTGCTTCTTTTAACAAATTATATATATGTATGCATACGATAAGATGTAGTATGTAGTGATGTGTCGATGTGTCATAAATTGTGTATGTGGTAAGTCACATAAATCGTATATGTGTAAATCACACTTAATCGATAAAACATCGATAATCCTGTCAAAGTCTAACCTTCACGTTAACATCCCCTTAAAGTTAATAATCGTGTAATCGATTGGCATTGACTGTTCAGATAAAAATCGCATGATTCTGCGATTCAGATTGCGTTTAAATATTAATACGCAAAACCGATGCGAACAACGACGTAGATCATGTCTGACAAGCCACGTATTTATCTCCGTGATAACTATACGAATTTTGAAAGCATTATGAGAAAGATTATGAAAGAGAGAAAGAGAGAGAAAGGGAAAAAGAGGAGCGCGAAGTTCTGACAGTTCTTTTAACCCGGCATGAGTTAGATGGTAAAGTACCTAAAAATACTTAAATCTAAAAGTACTTCATAAGACACAATGGATCTCTCATTAAATAAAAATTACGAATAAAATATTTAGAACTATAAAAAAATTAAATTTGATTAAAATTTTAATAATAAAGTTTATTAAAATTTTAATCAAATTAGTAACAATTTTAAACGTTTTATAGAGATCAATGTGTCGGACGTGACATATCCGACCTAGCTCACGCTGGGTTAAGTCAATTAATCGCTCGGAAAAAATGATTTTTTCAACTTTCTATGATAAGATCGAGGTCAAAGCTTCATTAGTCAAAGCTTTTTGTATATTTTACTGCATTTATTTAAAGATAATTAGTAAACTTTATTGTGTTTTTCCAACTATAAACAGGATAGAAAGTTACTTTTGTCGTTTCTTTTACCGTTACTTTTTATAATAAATGATTTGCTAATGACTTTGCAATTTTGTATGATATTAATCATATCTGAAAAGTTAAGGTTGGGAAAATCACTTCTGAAAAATAACTTATTATTTGTGACTTATTATTTGATTCATTAGGTTCCTTTAAAAGTAACGAATCGACGCATCACTTATTTTAACTCGATGAGTTATTTTCTTCAATAACGAATAATGATATACATAATGATAATGCATAATCTGTTTGCCTATTCGATTGTAAGATTTCTTAGAAACGGTCTAACTTTCAAATTCCAATTTTGAACAATAGATTCCCAAGGAATCTATTTGACCTCAGGTCAAAGCAGTCTGAGTGAGTTAATCGTAAGAATCACAAGTTAACATCAATTTTAACGAAATTTTTTCAATAATTACAAATTATTCGCTGCACTGAAAAAAAATTATTATATCCCAATAAATATTTTTTTAAATATTTGTAAGTAATTTATCATATCTTAATAAATATTTTATTCGAATGTTTGATGTGAAAAATTTGACATCATGACTTAAAATAATGAAAATATTGTTAAAATTATAAAAATTGCTAAAATTAATAAAATTATTCAAAAATCTCGAAGTTAATGATCCTATTAATCCTACTTAATTAATTAACTAGATTAATGAAATTTAAACTGATGAATGTATGCCACGGAAATAAATTCACACATTGACATAATTTCTGACAAAAGAATTTTCAAATCTTTGATGCGTTTTTATTTCATCTTACGTAAATTCTCACGAAGACGTTTATGCTCATTGTTGCTAACGGTACGTTTAAATACATTTGTGTGCATACATACGGAAACTGTCGTTTCCCGGTGTTAAAATACTTCTCGAGCTGCCGTGAAGCTGCGTTCTTAAAATTAAAAGTAGCGCTCTTCAGCAGCGCGTGTAAATGATTATGAGCATGCATCCCGCCACACGACGGCCCCCATTTCTCGTGACGCTCACGCTTACTCCAAACGAGCATGCCACTACGTGGTACGAGCACTGTCTTATTAAAGTTAAAGGGTGGTGATCATGTACTGCTGCACGTGGCGAGCACCTGCCATTCGCAAGGAGACTTGCCGCGCAAAGAAAGGTGGAAGATGTCCGTATATTTCATCGCGAAGAAGAGAGAAGGTAGCAAAATGAAGTCGGCGTAAGAAAAGAACAATTAGCGACAAGGACGTCAGCGAACAAAGGGACGACAGTATCGCGACGTCGACGTCGAAAGTCCGGAATGACTACGCCATTGATCGATATTACTAATTACGTTATGAACTTGATTGGCAGGACCATTAGCTCGTTTGGTGTTGCCTGATAAGAGTATAGGCGACTATTTCCCTTCTCCTTTATTCTGCGAAAGAAGGGAGAAAGTTGTGCCGGAAGTTCGTCCAAGTGTAATGCCTTCGCTTAGACTAGACGGCATCGTTAACGATGAACATAAATTCAGCCGGTTATCTTCACATGAATTAAATGATAATTAGCATATGTTAGACTCGAATTGAATTCGGTAAATATAACACTACTCACGCATATAAAAAGCTGTCTGTATTGAATTGGTGATTCTGAAGCCACATCACATTCATTGATTAATAATAGTAACTAACTCTTAGTTGCTCTAATGAAGTCGTCAAACGCGAGAAAACATAATTTTGTTGATAACCATTTTTTGAGCATACAATGAATTTTTGAATTTTTAATTAATGAATTTAATTAAATGAATTTTAATGAATTTTAATTTTAATGAGTTTTAATTAATGAATTTTTCAATAAATTTAAATTTTATTATTTTTTCTTAGATTTAGAAAAAATCGAATTGTAAACAATTAATTTTTTGTAATTCTAGCTAAGATGTCTTGGTAATAAAATTTTAAATTTCATGATATCTATAAAGCTTTTAAAAATTCGGCAGGTGAAATCCACAGACATATGATATTTTTCAATAAGAGACATAAGACCTGTTCTTGGTTGAACTTTTGCAGTTCTTTCTTATTTTTTCCTCCTGGAGAGAAAATCGCACAGTGATTCCGTTACATTCTTGTTCTTTGCTAATGTTAAACGAAGATGACATTGACCATTTTTGTCATACTGTGCTAGAAAGCATTCAATAATAGATAGCATGTGGCGCAAGGAAACATGGTTGACACATGCGAGAAAAAGGGATTACAATTAGATTTTTCATCCTCTCTCTAACAAAAGAAAAGACTTGCATACAATGTGCTTCTTACGATGTTTTGTTAATGGAAGAACGAAGGACTTTCGGTCCCTTCTTTCTTATTTAGAAGGCAAAATCCTTTGTTGGCATGTGTCTACCTATATCGTATTAAAACAGCATAATTAATATACTACAATCATCTCCAAGTTTATTCAATATTAAATGAAAAATAATATTTCAATATCTAATTAAAATACATCTCTAATTGAAATATCTCTCACAATTTTGCAAAATTCTTTGATTTTCAACTATTTATAAAGCCACTATGATGCGTTATTAATGAAATATTTCATTAAACTATTTAGTTCGCGGGTATTATACATGATATTACCAGTTTTTATACTTTTTATAACCCATCTATATACTCATCTATTATATCTCCTCTGCCAAACAATTGAATATAAAAAACAACAATCAAAAAACTTTGAAATCTCACTTTCAGGTCTGATGAGGTCCAGAAGAAATTGACGTCAGAGCGATCAGAGAGTCCGAGACTGAAAGAACGCACGGTAGATCCCGATTGCTCTGTATAAGGATGACCACTCCATCAGAGGCGTCAGCTTAGGATTGATTATTGTTAATCCCCGCGATCCATGAAGAATGTTACATTTGCGAGATTTGTACAAAACCATTCTTGTTCGCTTATGCGTGTAATAGGCCGACCGCATTCACAAAACCACCGTCGTGAAGCGCGTACTTGATACGCGCGGTATCGTAAACTGTGACTTTCATCTATCGTGGCGGATCTTCGAGCCATATGGGAGACAAAGTAATATACGTGATCGGCGGATAGCATCGATGCTTTTTATCGGTTCGAAAAATTGCCGGCACGCGCAAGGAACTCTTGTCAGTGCTAAACCAGCCGTAAGATCCTCCGTGTTGAAAGTGTTATATGCGGTCTACCTCGATCCTCTAAGTCTCTACCTCGACTTTATCTTCAATACTTGGCTTTTACTTTCATCTTGATTTCTTTTCTTTGATGATCGTTTGGATCAAGAAACAGTTGATTCATAATTTCGCAAAAAAATATCAAACAAATTTCTTATTTATTAATTTAACGCTAATTCTGTACTAAAATCCATAACGGCAAATTCCGTTTGTAAATATAAAGTTATAATTTCGTAAATTATGTACAGGTACAAAAAATATTTATTCTTTTTTGTACTCGCTATAAAAATTATTTGTAACAAATGCGAAATACTTGAAAAATATGCAAATTTATTTGCTATAAACAATAAAGAAATTTGACATATAAATTTTACAATCTTTTTGCGTTCGTAACAAAATCATTTTTCTCAGTGTTGTCTTCGATGTCTGCGCATGACGTTCTATATTATATCTTATATACTGGCTGTCAAAGTCTTCGCTAAAATGTTTTGAAGCATTTGATGGCATTTGACCAATTAGAAGAAAGAATTTTACAAACTGATCAAAGTTTGACGCTTCAAAGCATTTGCAGCATCGTACCCACTAACTTTATTGGCTATTTTTAGATGACAAATCCGATCAGTGATTCTTTAATATAATTAGTTCTTGTTTTTAATCTGAGTCTAAATATATAAACCAATATTATCGTAATAAAGAATCATTGAATTTTATATTATGAACGCAGCCATTATTGTCGTCTTTTATGATTTTGTTTCTATTGATTACTCAATTACATAAATTGTTATTGTGTCTATGGTTTATACAATTATTTAATAACTTTTCCTTTTTCTAAGTGAGTAATTTTGATTCGACTTCATAAATCTTACGATTATTACATTTAAGACTATTGTAACTTAACTTTCAATTAAACCATTCATTACTTTTCAATTACTTTATAACCACAAGCTTTCATAAAAATATTACTTAGGCTATGATCCGCTACGAATGCTTCGAAGCATATTTTTGGTCAGTTAGTAAAATTCTTTCTTCCGATTGGTCAATCAAAAATTTCGAAGCATTTGTAACGTCAAGTGGACTGCACCCTTAAATTCATTGCGAAATTTCTAATGTAGATATAATTAAGAACTTGTCACACGTGAGGATTGAAAAATGGATTAATTAATTTAGTTCTTGCTCCTCTTTTCTAGTTTGTCATTACCCATCCAGGATTTTTATGTTGTGCAATATAAAAAACAAATTTTATACGACGTTCTCGAGGCCGCGAGGAGCGGTCAGGTGTCGCCGCAGAGAGGCGTCTGGCTTAACTCTCATCATCGTTTCTGATTATTCCGCGATGCGGAGGCAGACGGCCGCCAAGATTCGTGCTCGTTAAGCGTCCGTATTCATATCCCGGGAGGAGAGATATAAACTTCGTGCTGTTCGATTTTTCTCAGTCGAGGACGCAGACCTCGTGTCTTCCCAGCGCGACTGTAGCCAGAGACCTTCAACTGCAGCGTTATGTAGAATAAATGGGTCAAAGTACCTTCATTCAGAAGATAAAGCTGGTACCATTCCGTTGGATTAAGTGCTCCACCATTACAGTTAATCATTTCTATTATCAAGTATAGATACAAATGTCTGTTTCGTGCGTTTGTCGATACCGTTAATTAATGTCGATGCCGATTTTGCGTCTGAATTTATATCGGCTTCATTGAGACACAGTTCACGACATAATTACTACATAATTGAGAAATATGATGCATTTTATTACTTTAGTTATTCAAAAATTTAAAAAAAAATCATATATTTAAAAAAAAATTAATACAATGCAACTTTTAAGAATGTATCAAGTGTTTAGTCTCTGCAAAAAGTGACTGCAATGGAAATTTATACTTTCCATATAAAAATGAATGTTGTATAAAACAATTCACTAAGATCAATATTTATATTTAACAAAACAATTTTATAGAAAATTTTCTCATTTTATTAATTTTTTTTTTTTAATACGTCTACTTCTTATTGAAATAATTTTTTATTCATATTCTATATCGAGGAAGACCCCATTTATGCAATAATATGTATAGGCAAACGATGCTGTAGGTAACTGCGATAAACTGCCTTGCAGGTAAAAGAATTTCAACATTATCGGATTAGATTTGACATGAATTGTTGAGACTGATGTCTGTAGGAAAAAAGGAATGTTTACCATAAAAGGAAGAAATATATCTTAGCAACTTTTTTTGTAAATCATCGAAACTGACAGATTTTCCATTTATCTTTCTTTACATAGTGCAGTAATAACTAAAGCGGCTTTACTTTAGTATTGTTAAATCTTTTTCCTTGTTTGCCGAATATTGCAGGTAAATTTTCTGAATGCACGAAAATCGTAGGTATTATAAGTGAATAGATATGGTAGTCGAAGTTTCTTTGCTTCCACAGAAATCTCGAAACAAAGAGAGGCGCCTTCAGAACAGGAAGGCGTGAAAAGGAACAAAAGAGAGAGCAAGAGAGCTCACAACGGATACGACGGAGACGAACAGACTGCCGAAAATTGTGGTTGAGACCAACCCGTTTGCATCCGAGAAAAAAAACCGCTTCGAGAAAGATCGGCAGGGGATCGGCGAAGGGTCGGTCTACCTGTTTCACTGCGGCAGCTTATACTCAGCGTGGATGCTTACAAGTCAAGACGTCTCTCGAAAAAGTGATTTCATTGAGAGAAACAGCCGCGCGCATCGGACCGCGCGGTTCATTAAGATAATTTACACGTTCGGACCGGACTGCTTCTTCTTTTCTAAAAATAAAAAAAAAATGAAAGGATTACCTCGCGTGCAGCATCTCCCGCCTGAGAACTACAATCTAGCAAACTGTGATCGCGCTCAACAATGTATCGCTGATTATTACGAACGAAAATGAGTAAATAGTAGTCGAATGATTCGGAGAAACGATATTTTGAAAAATTTCGATGACGTGGTGTATATTCTACAGTCATTGATTCCGCAAAAGTTTGCGACCTACAACTCTCTGATTTTTTTATTCTTTAATATATTATTCAGATTTGAATCGCGCAAAAATTTTTTCTTTAAGAATATAATTTTACGAAAAAAATTTTATGAGTGAGAAAAATATTTCACAAAAATGTTATCAAAACTTAAATATAATATTCTCTATTAATATATTGTTTATAGTATAGAAATATTTTTATTGACAAGAAATCAACAAATTTCATGTAACATACTATATTATTAATAACACGATAAAAATATTTAACTATAAGTCAGAAACTATAAATCATAACCATAAATCAGAAACAAAATCGTTGTATGAATAAGTCAACTAACATATATAATAAGAGAAAAGCATCACTTATTGTTAGTCAAATTTGAATGTTAAAACACACGATATATCTGTATGTATTTAAATAAATTTATCTCAAATACCTATAATATAATTGCGCGTCGTTACTTTTCAGACTTACACAATCAACTGAAATAATAATCCCTCCAAATTAAATTAGATCGTCAATTTAATGCTACTAGCATCTTAAAACATGTAAAGAACTTATTACAAAATATTATCTCAGTTGAGAGTCAAACCCGGATCTTCCGAATTCTGTCCTTTCAACAGGATGCCCGCACAGAATATTATTATTTCAGTTTGATTGTGTTGCAAACGCGCAATCATATATACCTAAGATACATACATATAGATATAATTTAATATACGTAGATAAAAAGAATAAATTTGCAATATTAAAATTTGACCTAAATACGAATTAGTGATCTCTAAATTACTATATAGAAAAAAATTCACATTTCTTACAATGTATCCATTATAATCGCGACGTAAACGACATGTTTACGACGCACATGAGATAGAGTTGTGGTATTAATCGAGTAGACACCTCGTTCGATTACCATGTAATCTAAGAAATGAGAAGGCGATGAGCCATGAAGTGTACTTTTGTCTATGATTCCGACATCCGACGCTTCCCCTTGCTTGATAGGATAAGCACCGTTCTCGCTAGCGTGACTTGAAATTTCTAATGGTTTCTTTGCGGTGTTAAATTTCAAATCTCAGAGATTTCACCAATAATTTTTGATAGATAATAACGATACTCGAACACAATGATATTCTGTAGCTGTTAATTGTTTTAATCGCTTTGCTTTTTATACATTATATCAGGAAATACCGCTACTCACATTTAGCCTTGCTCGCCTCAATCAAATCTAAACTCACTAAAATATGAATCATCGTGATACATTCAAGGATCAATTGCTCATAAATCGAAAATATAATTATTTTCGGTATATAATTATTTTTGAATTTTTCAAACTCTTAAGAAAAGATTGATAAAAAAAATATATACATATATATATTAGGTGTTGGAATTAATTCGTAGCGTTTTACAAGTGATGGGAAGTACTTTCATTAATGTATTTTTTAATGCTCATGTGAAATAAATAACATTCTTTCATTAAAAAACGCTACGAATTAATTCCAACACCTAATATATATATATATACACATTTTTAATAATATTTTTAAAACGATTGAAGAACACATTTGATTGAAGATTAAAAAAAAGATGCAATTATAGATTTTTAATAATATTTATAAAACAAATATTATTAAAAAATTAAAACGTTATTTGTATCGGAAATATATTTAAAAAAAAAAAATAAAAAGAGATTGAAAGATTTTAAAAGATTGCAAATTTGATGATGAATAATTTTAAAGTATAATGCTTTGTGAAGAAATATAATACTTTCTTTGCGACACTAACTCGCTGCAACGTTTGCGTATTAATATCCCCGTCGTGCATTCGAAACTCCAGGCATCCCGCACCCTTTATTTGAATTAGGATAAGGCCGGATGCAGTTATCAAATTTGCAGATAAGGAAGCGGTGTAAGCGTAAGAGGCGTTTCTCGTATTTATAATATTTGCCGTTTGCTTTTTTCGTCGACGAAAAGTAACCATTGAGTTCTCTAAGTCGGGTCTTCCTCGAAGAAATACCTATAACGGTCCCTAGGGAAACGATAGCATATCCATTCATAAACTCACCATTCTTAACGTTGACCTGGACATTCGAAAGGATATTGCTTTTAAATGCTATTTAAAATTCTTTTACAAAAGAATAGATCTAAAGGTTATACCTAAAGTTTTTTCTGGTTTTGTCCATGTTATTATAAATAAGGAATCTGCCTGAAATACCTTCGACAAAAAATTTTTCATTTGAATCTTTTGTTCCGTCCTAAATAAACTTCCGTCCGATATTTACTTTAGAGTTTAAAAGAAAGTAACAAAAACGTGCATTGTAACAAGAACTACAGTCTTCAAAATTGGTCACATTTAATAATAAGTAATGAAATTTAATTCTTTAATTATATATGTATATACTCGATTTTCTGGATTGGATTATAACTCTATACTCTAATGATAAGTCAAGATAAAAAATATGCATTATAATGATAGAGAAAAATTTTTTACTTTAATAAGATCTATTATTTTGTAATATTCTTTTTTTAACAATGCATTTATAAGAATTTGTTTTAAACAAAATCAAATACTTTTTTAGCGTAAATCGGTACTTCACATTACTCTACGTATAAAAATATGAGAATAAGATAATTGGAATTTTATTAAATTAATTAATGTAATGACAATTAAATATCACAAACTATAACTTGTGCGGTGGTTTTTTTATGCTCTTCTTTTTATACGTTTTAAATATATAACCACGTTCGTTTTAATTATTTATTTTATTAAATTATATATATAATATTAAATATATTTCATATAATTATTTGTATTGCAAAATAATTATGTAATATTGTCATACAATAACAGAGAATAATGAGACAATTTCAATGCTAGAAGTTTAATTTTCGGCAAATAATAAAAAATATTTATAGATTAAAGACATAGTATACATAGCAGACTCCAAATATATAATCACTCTGTATATTTAACAGATATAGCTTCCGGCGATCATTTTAAAATTCCGATCATATTCAAACCAGTTCGTCAATATGGCTATAATCGATCGTGAGATTAAATTGTTTATCAAATCATGTATATGGCACATCACTCCTTCAAATAACGATGACCTAAGCACTTAGTCAAATTCTGTCTATCAATCCAAATTATTATTTCATCACATCTCGTTTAATAAGCGGATCCATTTTTGCAAAGCTTCACTTAATTTGTCTGAGGAAACAAAAATACATCCAAGAGAGAAGTAACAATATTAAATTCAATTCGAGATCCTCAAGATTGAACACTGTCCAATGGCGGACCAAATGTTTCAGATAGATTGAGATAGATATCCATGCATGATTCTATTTTATGTAAGATGTAAGATAAGATATAGGCATCTATCTCATTCTATCTTAAGTACCCTAGCGAAAATAAAAATCGGTGTACTCGGTAGCAGAAATGAAACTTCTAAAAAGCGTAAATTCGAAACGTAAATCAAATGTAAGAAAGTAAATGCTTCTTCAAAAGTAAATGCTTCTTTTATCTACTTTAATTTATGCTTTCTAGAAGTTTCGTTAATACTATAATGATCTCTTCCTTTATATTCAGCTTATCTTTCGATTTTTATTAGGTGTTGGAATTAATTCGTAGCGTTTTTTAATGAAAGAATGTTATTTATTTCACATGAGCATTAAAAAATACATTAATGAAAGTACTTCCCATCACTTGTAAAACGCTACGAATTAATTCCAACACCTAATATTTTTTATCATGGTAAATAGAGGATCAACCAAAAGTTATCCATTTAAATAGCATTATCTGAATGTCTACTCTCGCATCTCTAGATAAAATTAAATTTTAGATTATAAATTAAATCTTAAGTCAACACTTTTTCAATTTCTTAAATGTCATATTTCGATCAAATATCTAAGAGAGAAAGAAAAAATGCGTGTAATTATTGGTATCATGTTATAATATTACATAATCAATTAAGGATGCATATGTAGTCTTCGCAAAAATTATTGAAATTGAAAATTTATATTTTGCGTAAATAAATGTTATATGTATATAAAAAGTAAAGTTCAATAAAGTTCAATATTTATATTTAACAATATAATTTTATAGTTTGTGTTTTAAATAAAAATTTTTTGTCAAATAAAAATGTTTTATCTTAATTATTTTTTAAAAACATGTCTACGTCTTATTGAAATAATTTTTTATCCAGGTCCTAAATTGCCGCTAAACTTTTTATATTACTTACAAATACATAAGATGTATTGTATAAGATAATTTGATTCAATTTAAAATGACATACCATAGACATATAAATACAAACACGGATATTTGGATTGACTTATTTGAAGAAACAGAAACAGAGATACATCCAGAAAGCGGGGAAGGGAGAGAGAAGAATAAGTAATACGATATTGGATTAGATTACATTCTAGATTAGATTAAAGATTTCCAATATCTATTTCTTAAATTCTATATATGTTTAAAGAAATGGAAATAGAAGTCCATCCGGAAGGTGAAAAAGGGGGAAGTAATATAACTAGATTAGAGATTAAATTCTATAGATTAAATTAAAGATTACTAAAATTTCAATATTTAAATTTCTCAACCTTTTTGTCTATGTATAGGGATGCAAACATCCTAGGTTAATAAAAACATAAATAAAAAGTTGGAATGGAAAATTTCCAAAGTTTCCTTAGGAATGCTATTTGTGATATATCAATGATATATTAAAATATTTGTACACAGACAGAAGATTAAATATTATTTTGTAATTAAATATTTGGAAAATATCCAGTAAGAAGAAAAAAAAACAAGAGATGTGCATAATTATCATTATTTTACAGAAAATCGTACGATATTATTTATTTATACAATAAAGATCTATACAATAAAGATCTAATTCAATTTAAAATTGGATACGGGTACAGAAGTCTAAATACAGACAGAGGGTACTTATCTTATACAGTCTGGTCCCCCATATTGGAACGCTCTACTGTTTGCTTTATGGCGAGTCAGCCGTTTGTAAAATTCGGTACGAATCATATTCGCGTCAAAAATATCCGATTTATCGTTTATTGATATTCGCCGGCTCGATGCCACCAGCGGTTTGGCTGTCCTGAAAGTAGAATGAGGGGACAAGATTTTTGGAGGATATTGACCTAGGTTCTCGTAATCTGGAACGACGGCTTCTCTCTCTCTTTCTCTCTCTCTCTCTCTCTCTCTCTCTCTCTCTTTCTCTCCCCCCCCTTCCTGTTGTCTTTCTCTTCCATTCTGTCTGTCTTTTTCTCTTTTCATCGTATCGATGAACAGAATGACAGACTTTGATGTCACGCACGCTATTATGCGTGAGCCTAATTCCTTTGAAATCTGTAACTGAAGACATATATCTCCTTGTATAACAGGACTGCAAAACGTTTCAAATTTTGTCGTGATGAAAATATTCTGAAATTTCTTACAGGAAGCTCAATTTATTGAAATCAATTCTAGTGATGGGATCGCGATTTCGTTGATCTTATTAGGTGTTGGAATTAATTCGTAGCGTTTTTTAATGAAAGAATGTTATTTATTTCACATGAGCATTAAAAAATACATTAATGAAAGTACTTCCCATCACTTGTAAAACGCTACGAATTAATTCCAACACCTAATATATTTTACATATATCTCCATATATCTTCACACCTTAATTTAATTTTTGGAAGCTGTATTTTATAAACAGTAAATCAGATATATTTCTCTTTATATTGCCTGCATTTCTTTCTTTAATTTGAAGTACACAAACACGTGATTTTTAATTTTCTCTCGCGTACTTTTCTTTTTTTTTCTATCATTCCCACAATTCCATCCGTTGGCATCTCCTGATAACGCGATACCGGTTACAAGACTTTATGTCGGGAACCGCTGACGCTACAGTTTTAAACCTAATGTTTCCGGATGGCTTGTAAGTGACATTATTCCCACGCGAGTATCGTCGAAAGTGTATCGGTTTTCCTTGCGAAAATTCGAATCTGTAATTAAACAATGTTCTCTTATCCAATTTTTGACAGTAATGTATTCGCATGAGCAGGAAGGATGTCGATACACATTATGACTCGCCGATCGCAATAAATGCAAAAATTCACCGTTACGTAATTTAACATGCATTTGCATTTTATCCAATCTTGTAGCCATGAAAGTGAACTTACTTTATTACTTATCCATGATGACAATATTAAAAGTGTACTGATAAGTACATTTTAATCATTGCTACAAAGTCGCTATTACTTTTTGTTCAATATTATGACTCAATATTCAACTAAAACAATAGAGTTAATAATTTAACTCTAGATTTAAGAAATACTCATATTTAGTTCATTATTTATCATAGATTAAATAAGAGTATTTTTTTTAAATAAATTATTAAAATTTAAAGATATTAAATTATTAATGTAATAAATAATTTAAAATATAAAAATTTTTATATTAATAATATTTATTTAACCACAGAAAAATTGATTCACATTTTAACGCAGATGAAAGTTAAAAATAACAAAATGTTATTTAACTCAAAGGATTGGTTTAAATTTGATCATTCAATATTTAATGATGTAACTGTCTTGCGAAAAACCGTTCATTATTTCTCTTGTAATTCTAATTGTTCTTTAATTCGCAAAGCTGCGCGGGGTTCTCATGGACATTTGCATACCTATTCCGGATCTCAGACGTGCATTAAGCACACGTGTGCGTACCATGGGATATGCAAAGACACCGATGTGCTAAAACTATCTATGCTAAGAGCTTCATGCATACATGTACATGATGCTTGTTTAACTATATCGCGTAATTAATGGAAAAGCTTTAAGAGTATTCCGACATTCTACTAGCTGGATAATGTTTATGTAATAATAAAAAATTAAGCTAGGGTAAAAAGATATTAGATAAAGATAGAGCAGATTTGAGTTCCGGATTATTTATTATTATTAAATAATTATTATCTACATTTTTCGTCGATCACAAAATCGCAAGATTCTTAATAACATTAATTTTTTTAGCTTCGTCAATTTCAACTAGCAAAAATGTTAAATATTTTATTATTATTGGATAGTAATATTTGAAATGTCAGTTAAGATGTTTCTTTAAAAATTATTGAAAAATGTAACACTTATAGGAACTGCTTTAAGACTTTTACAGGATTTAATAAATAGCATTAGATTTCACAGAAAAATATCAAACATAAATTTTTAGTTTGTACCAAATTAAATTGTCAAAGGAAATTATTAACAGCGCAATTGTACGCTGAAGACAACTATATTTTTTTCGATCTTTCATCCTGGTGTCTGTCTTTAAGTTTTCAAAAGATATAAGTATCGTGCGTTTTCAATTTCCAAGCGGAAAAGGTTGCACGTCCCACCTCCTTGTCGACATTGGAGGATCTTCGGCTTATTCACTCGCCGAATAGTTCCGAATTCTAGAATCACCTTTGCCGGCCCACCTTTGGTTCCCTTCTCCCCCGTTCGGACTTGAGCGTATGATTACGAACGATATCATTAAAAATAACCTTTCATCAAAAGTGCTTACGAGGGCATCACGATCTCGTGCCCGGATATAGTTGCTTCGGAATGATCATCACAAAATATCCCCATTTGCATAATTAGGAATAATCACGCGAGATTAACCGTCAAGATTGTCAGTTCGCGACGTGTCTTCATTAGCATATTCCTCGCGATGAAAAACGCTTGGTGGTTCCTCATATATTCTCCCCCCTCCCCTCCCCCCTCTTATGAGGGTACCCTGCTTCTTTCTTTTTACTCGATCGCGTGCCCGTTACAATGCTTTTCACATTTGCAACGCGATATGTTATCGCGATATATCGGAAATAAGTGCGGGTGCAAAGCTCGTCGAAGGAAGTTTACTGCAGTGCTGATTATTTTCCACGCGAATGCCTTTTACAACACGAATTCAATTTCATTGGTCTTAATTGTTGGTCGAGCGAGATAGCGATATAATTTCTCGTTTGCTGTTATAGACAACAAGATGATTTGTAAAGTAGTTAAATATTTTTTTATCATATCACGAAGAAACTTCTATTTTTTTGTGATACGAGAGAATAATTGCAAAATGATATTTTTACATGAGTAGCCGATTGGCAAAAGTCATTTCCATTTGAAATTTTTTTTTTTTGCAAGAGCGAAAGAATTTGTAATTTTTCTCGTTCAAGCTGTCAATAAGATTCTTTTTTCAATTAAAAAACATTTTAATGTTTTAATTAATAAAACGTGCATAATATATACAGTATGAGAAATACAATTTCTATTCATTAAATAAAATACACTTAATTGACTTTGTAGCTGGAGAAATATTTTATGAAGTTTTTAACTATTTTGCACATTTTTAGAACGTTTAATTTATAATCAAAGAGCTAAGAAATTCGGGGATTACAATATCTCATTCTTTTAATTTTACATATACCTATTTTCATAAATCACTGTTCATATAATGATATACAAATGATATGCATATACAAATATGTGATTTTTATTAATTTTTGTTCGTGATTTCTATCATTATTCCGCCTAACAGTTTATCTTTTAACCGTCCTCATATCCGTTATAAAATATAATTCGTTTCATGATTATTCTTAAGCATCCATTTGCTTCGACGCGCACATGACGCAAAGTTGCATGTCACATTAAACATACGTATTTGTATTATAATGACAAATTAATTACAGTTATTTTCCTTGAATTGTCCTAAGATTATGATCTAAAAAAAGGACCGGGAAATTACTCACCACAGAGTTAATTAACCGAGACTGTGTCGGCGCAGCCTGTTTGTGGATATGAATTAAAATCGGCCAAAGTGACGAACGTACGTGCACAATCTTTTTCCCAGGGGATTATGTGACGTAACGAGATTTCGAAAAGGTTTTTCGTAGAAGGTGTAAGCCCCAAAAGAATTAATCGCTAAATTCCGAGCATTAGTCTTAGCAGCTAAGCAGACCGTTATCGTCCAAGCTAATCGCCGATTAATTTTCGTCAGAACCCGCCGCAGCGCCGGCGAAATTCAAGATTCGATCGAAGGTCTCTGTTCTGGCTCGTAAAGAACTTCGGACCGACGGGGCCAGGTGCGGCCCCGAACCCACGAGGGGGAAAGAAAGAACCAGTTTTTTTAGGGGTCTCCTTTCTTTCAATTCGATGCGACGAAGGGCACCGCGTTGGCTCGCGCGCGCGCTCGTCGTTTGCTCACGTGTGTGCGTGCGTGCGCGCGTGCTTGTGTGTGTATGTGTGTGTGTGTGTGTGTGTGTATCTCTCGCTTTTCGCGTGCGAACAGTGGGAAAGTTTCACGGATAATACGTCAATCTCGAATCTGCCAATGATTTGATTTTCTGTATTTTTCCGGATTTTGTGTATTTTTCTCTTGATGAAAGATGATAATACTAATGATGAAGTAATTCGAAAGCAAATTTTAAATAGAGTAAAGATAATAATTATATATATATATGGATATCTTTTTAAATAAGAATTCATATTTTTATAAAAAAAATATTAAATATATAATAAAACATTTAATGCAGATTCTAATTATTTATTAATCATGAAGCTACTTTATGGATAATAATTTTGTTTCATTTCATAATTCTGTTTTATATTTTTTAATTTTAATTAAATGAAATAACGTTAATGATTCACAATTATATATATACATATACTCTAACAATTAATATACTATACGATTAAAATATTACATAGTTCTTAAATAGACCATTTATTTTTTCCATGAAATCTAATGCTATTTACTGTTCCTCATATAAAGCATTAAAATAATCCGTTTACATTTCGAATGAATTTTTAAACAGATATATTTTAACTAGCCCATATATTTTATTATTCAATCATTTTATAATTCAATTATATTATTAATGAAATGTTCTTGCTAGTAAAAAAGAAATAATTGATGATTGATAAAGCTAAAATAAATGCCAAATGAGCTTGATACGTGTCATTCGGTGAAAAATATAATAATTATTAAAATATAATGAATGATCCGAAAC
Source organism: Acromyrmex echinatior (assembly GCF_000204515.1). Next base: position 793,180 of record NW_011627598.1, on the reverse strand, counting down.
TTGTGTCCGGATATATATATCTAATAGTACCCAGCTCATTAAAAGATAAAAAGAATGATTTTCACTTAAGTAACTAAAAATTTATGTAAATACAGATCTTAAAATAATTTTGTCGTGAACTATCAAAATAATTATATACGTTCAAACTAGTTACTAGAATGTCGAAACTTTTTATTGTCATATTGAGCGCTTATTTTGATAGTCCAACAAAATTATTTTTAGATTCTGTATCTAGCTAAATTTTCAGATACTTTAGCAAACTCGTTCTACGAAAAATTATTAAAACATAAGTTCGACATTAATTCGTTACATGCAACAATTTCAAGTTGAATCATGATTTTAAAAAATAAAACTACGTTACATATTAGATGCTATTTCTTTTATGGTACTATATATTTTAAATACTTTAGTAATTAGTAGATTACTTCTGAAGTATCTTATATGTCAAGTGATACACGTTCGTCCTTTAAAAAGCACTCCGTGTGTGCATGCGGTACGGGATTGCTTTTTAAGTAGACGATACCATTTATTTATTCATATTGCTTTAATGAGCTCGTTCTGATTAACGGGACGAGCCGATTACGGGCTAATTAAGCGGCACGAGAACTCGATCTTCGTCTCGATCCACAAAATTTCTCCAGCGGAATTTCGCAAACGTCCACAGCAATTTCGCGCCGCTCGTTTAGTTTTTATTGTAGCATTTCAGCTCGATATACTGGGTGCACCAAATTTCAGCAAGATATTAATTCAGTTGTGTACAGATTTTTTCGCCATATCTTGCTTTTCTGCTTTTTCTTTTCCGACAAAATATCTATTCTAAAAGTCTCATGCTGTGAAAACTTTCAGATTTGTGCAGGAAGACTATTCGTAAGTTGAAGGATTATGGTTTCAAGGATTTCTATATAAATCTATGGAAAGTCGATTTTTCACTATCGAAGAAAAAGATTTTGTACTCTCCCTGTATTTTCTTTCTGATTTATAGAGTTTCATTTGAAATATATGACAGTGCCTTTCTTTTATTATGTGGTTTAAAAGAACCATAAGAAGTACTACCTGAATTAATAGGTTTTTTTGTCTATTGAAAACTTCCAGAGAATCTTTCAATACTCAGATCCTGTCACCGAAAATTATAAATTATACATTTTTTAATGGTTTTTTATATTTTTATGAAAATATCTATTCATTTCTACGTATTACTTCACAAGGGATATTCTTGCATTTTACAAGTTTTAAACATTGAACATCGAAATTATTATAATTAGTTATTGAACTGATTAAAATTAATCCTCGTATAAAAACAGCAAGAAAACGAGTATAAAATCACAATATCAAATTTCAAAATCAATCAATGTCTAAGAAATGTAACATCATGACGGATATAAACGCAATGATGTTCGAGTTCGTATCTTAATAAATGATTAATGATTTTTTTATCGGTGGTGTTTATTCATATAAATTAGTATTAGAAAATTGAGATAAATGATTGCATGAACGTATTTATGTAAAAACAATTGAATGACAGAGTAAGATAGTATAATTTCAGGTATAATTTAAAAAACGAAATAAAATTTAAATCCAATTTTCAATTTTAATAACCTTCTTGCGTGGAAGGAATTAGAATATCAAACAGAAAAGTTTTGATTATTTATGTCAAAGTTTTACTTAATAAATTTATGATTATTTGAGTTGATAATTGAAGAGTAGGAAGAAATATTTTTTCTAATTACGGATCCATATATTTTTTTTAATTATGCGCCAAATGTAAAAAATTGTTATAACAATTGTTTTTCACAATCTTACATAATAATTAAGTTATATAATCATATTCCTCAGACTTTAAAGTAAAAAAATTATTTAGTTAATTTTAAGCAAAGACTAATTTTAAGCAAAAATTAATTTAAAATTTTGTCATTGATTTCGGAACGAATTATTACTAATTAAGGTTATATCAATTAGAATTAATACTGTTTGTGTAATAAATATATTATGTATATATTATATATGGAATTACATTATCATTAGAAATGAAAATTAACATAGAACTAAATATTGTGGACTATAACTTTGCGCTATTTCTCTTTGCTTTATGAATTAATCGATGTTAAAATAAATGTTAAATATAAATAGCAAAACAGTATTAAAATAATATAATTTACGAATAAGTATACAAATAACATAAAACGATATAATCAATGTTCCAAACAATCGCTGCGCCTCGTATAAGCCAAATCAGTGTTCGAGGGGGTTAAATGTTGAGGGTCAACGACCTCTCCCCCCCTCCCCCCCC
>NW_011627598.1:723813-790874 GCF_000204515.1 Acromyrmex echinatior | reverse complement strand
AATCGAGTCGCCTGGGCGCGGCTGAAACTTCCGGAAGATGAGCGACGCGCGAAATATCCTCGTGCCTCCTTTCTCTCACCTCACCTCTTCCTCTCGTCAACGCGACGCAACGCACGACACGGCGCGACGTGACGCGATGCTCCACGTCTGCATACGAAACGCGAAAGGACCGATGCACACGCACGAGCGAACGGGCAACGTATTTTTGCAGGTCGCGTGGTTCTCCTCTCGCAAACTGTCCCTCTTCTGCGCGAGAGATCCCATACATCCTTCCCTCCTCCCGACTCCTCGCGACTCCACTCCGTTCTTTATCCTCGCGGAGAGAGGACGGCCTTCTCCTTTTTATCCCTTATCCTTTATTCTTTATCCTTTATATCCCAGTCTACCTAGGCAGGCAGACGCGAGTGCCCCGGAATAGCATAATGCATCGCGAACTGGTTTCTTACCGACTCGCGGTGTGTCTCATTTTTCCCATTGGTCCCGAATTGCGCCACGTATGGTTCCCTCTTCCTCCTTCATGTGTGCGTGCGCGCGTGTGTTTCCCGTCCCTTTTTCACCTTCTCCGCTCCCCCCTCCCCTTCACCAATCCCGCTTCCTTCCTCTCTTCCTCTCACTCCGTGCGGTGCTGCGCGCACCGATAAAAGAGTCTAGACCGACACCTGTGTGCGCCCCGGACACAATCACCTTTCTTTTTCCCTCATCACGATCTCCCGATCCTGTCCTTCTTCTTTCCCTTCGCAGGCGTCTAGCTTCCCGCGTCGCTTCCCACCTTACACTCCATTTGTTTTCTCAAGCGTCGCCCTTGGCCACCACGAACTGCCGACCGCCGTCGTTGTGTCAAGATGCATCTCACCCCGGAACTGCATTTTGCATACGCGTCCTCGTGGACGGATGGAAGAGTCGTTGAGATCTCTCGGTAGCTCCGTTTATGTGTGAGATCGGTGGAGAATGAAATAAGAGAGAGAAAGAGAGAGGCGAGAATGACGACCGAGACTTCTTCTACGGCGTATAATGGAACGCTGCTTGCATTGCGATATAACACTGTTATCTGATGTGCAATCCTCTTTTTCTCGTTATTCATTTATTTACTCAAGCTTCAGTTATTCAGTGCTCGAGTATTAATCCCTTTAAGCGGGTAAATATCTGATTATACGATCTATAAATATTTGAGTATGCCGAGAATTTTTTCAGATATCATTTTGCCAGGACTTTTTAGTTGCAATGATCTCTGATTTACTTAACGTTTCTCCTTGTTAACTAAATGTAAAGTTAAAACTGTGTTGATTGAGAATTTAACGATATTGAATGTTTTTAAGAATAGCCGACAAATTTTATGATACAATTTATAATATTTGTGTACATCTCATTTATAATTGTAATTATCTTTCTCGTTTTTAAACAGTATTTTCTAGAAAGATTTTGTTATAAACATATAACATACGTAAGATTTCTGTGACTTTTATTGGAATCTAATTTTCAATTTTCTTAAAGTTTTTATTAAATTATGATAAATATTTCAAATTGAACAATTTACAAATTTTAAGAAGATATATTTGAATATAATAAGATATGATTAAAATTAAGTAATTTATAAAATGCTTTCGAGGCTTGTTTTACCTGTCTATTAATTTTATTGATTGCTATAAATTTTAAATTTACTTTATTAGAACGTGATTTTTATACTTTACTTTTCTAATTTTGTTAAACTTATAACATTTATAAAATTAAATAATTTATATATTTTCTTTGAGGAATTTCTAAAGCTCTTTATACTTTCATTTACTTATTTTATCATTTTATTTGAATCGAAATGTAGTTCTTGAGCTTGTTGGTACAAGAAACTGCAAAGAAGAAAACCTGCCTATTAATTTTATTGACTACCGCCTTCAAGGTTATACCGTAAGCAGAAAGCTGTATTTACCTTACTGTTTAACGATACGTTCATACGTTTCTAAAGAACGAGTGACGCACAGATGCTTCTCCTAATCTTCGTTTGGATCCTCTTCTCCGTCTTCCTCGCGAAAATTCCCACGATCGACATTGTAAGAAGCTGACGATTGCCAATCGGCTCAATGTAACCCACAAAATTGCCACTTCCGGCGACGCGGTCGCGGTTTGTTTGTCTGCCGTTTGGTTTCGGCCGGAATAGTAAACGCCACACATTTAGCTACGCTTTTAGCACCGCAGCCCCCGATTATGCAATTTTTCTCTTTTGTAACCTCGAAGCCCCTCGTAATGCCGCGTCACTCGCGCGAATCACATCATTTAACGAAGCAGGATGCGCCGCTGGCAGGATCAAGATCGTGAGCGATTTAATTGGCTAATTAATAGAGGGGCTCCAATTACAGACCTAGATAACACGGTTTTTAGATACCCCTCTTCGTTATAAATATCGCACTTATTTCCTTTCGCCTTTTTCTTCCGAATCGAACTATTTAAAAGTCTTCCATTCTACTTATTGTGCGTGGTGTTCCGCTCTTTATTGTCTCTTTATTTACAAAGTTTTACAATATATTTTGATACATTATAATATATTCTCGTAAATTTCAATACGTAAAAAAAATTCCAATTTCTTTCATTTATAATATATTTTCCATTCTGAAATTAAAATAAATTAAAAGTTTAAAATTATTATAATTTTATTTGTATAGAAATATTAAAACATTGATAATATTTATAATAAATTATAAAAATATAGAGCGATATCACAAAGGAAAACATTTTTTAATTTTATTTCTAATTTAATTGCTGGAAGATATCTCAATTTTTTTTATTGAAATAATTCTACACAAATAATTATTGAACAGTTAAGCAGTTTTACATTAATAAAACAATACAAACATGACGCTATTATTTAGGAGACTTTTGCAAAGTAATTGGGCGATTTTAGGCCCTGCGTAAAATTCCAAGACAGGTAGGAAATTCCTTTGTATGAAATTCCCGTCCCTTACTTGAATGTGAAACCAGCCGACTGCTTCTTCTCATTCCTGCATTCATTTATTCTCATTTGTTGCCGCGACGAGTCTTCACGGCGTAATTAAGGCATAAATTTTAACAAGGCAACGACGGGTAGTTTGATCTTCGATCGGAAATACCTGTCGTAATCGACTTGATATATTGACACTGTAAATAAATATTATTAGTCATTTTATTATTATAGTATGTTCATGAATGTTATATAATCATTTCGTACATAATTTATTTCACATAAAATATTTATTAAATATTTAAAACATATTTTCAATTTTTTGCATATAAAAAATATTGGATTGAGTATCTATATATTTGATAACAAGACAGAAAATTTATTGTAGACGATAAAACAAAACGGAAATAAAAAAATAAAGAAAGTAAATGTTTCATTTTTTAAAGCGCGCACACCCAAACTTTTTTCACAACTTGTATCGCTGTGCAGTATTCCTACATTAACGCAGATTTTTGGGGAAATTTTGTCGTGTGTATTTCAAACAATGATCCAACATATGTTATTCCGTTAATACGCACGTAAGACTGCGGTTGCATCGTACCGCATAAAATTGCACGCAAAACGAAAGGCGGACGCCTGGCGTTTAACTGTAATTGCCGTTTAACCGGGACACCAGGGATATTCTCCTGATACGTCGCCAAGGTTTTAATTTCTTAACAATGCGCAGAAATTTGCAACGGAGATAATATCGTAATGTCGAGGCGGGGAAAAAAAAATTATAGGGAGGAAACAATAACGCACGCGGAGCGGAAATATTAAGTGGCACTCATGTGACCCTTACCCTGCACGCACGTCTCGGTTGCGTGTCGTGTTTCTACTAAGTTTACAGCAAGATACAATTGTTTTCTCGATGACGAGCCTTTTACAAATTAAGTGTCTGTATTAATGCATGAATTTTGAAGCATATAAATACATTCGATATCAAAGATTTTATGATACACTTTAAAATACGCTCATATTTCTATTCAATTACCGAATATTAGTATTCCGACATAAATTTTAAAGATGCTTTGACTACACAATATCAGCTAAAAAATTAAAATATCAGTCGAATAATCAAACGATATCATTTAAAATGTTAATGATATTAATTCGTGAATTCATCTCTAAAACCAATTATAAAAAATAAAACAATAAATAATTTGACTTATAATGATTTTATGCAGTAAAATGATCATATTTTGTCGTAGTTTTAAATCGATAACTTTTAAATGAGTAAGTGTATCCAAATAAATTTTTGCACAAATATTTGTTATTGTTTTATTAGTATAAAATTTGATTCAATTCTTAATGTTATTTCTTTATCAAATTTATAAATAAATATTACAAAATGCGATTTTACACAAAAATTAAGACAAACAAAAAGTTATGTAACTTATAAAAGAATTGTGCTCAAATTTTATACATATATTTAGACGTATTAATAGAATAATTTATGAAATTTTATTTTTTTTTAGTATTGTTTTTAGATGTGATACATACATCCTGAATTTATTTCGATGCTGCTAAAATATTTTTGCACGCAACTTTCCTTTTTTTCATATATCTTTGGCCATAAGTATATCTAAACCCTCCATTTATTGCATTTTCTTGGAAACATCAGCAAATAATGCACATTAATTAATAATCAAGCATCTGTTTTTTATTTTTCTTGATTTTCATTTTATTTTATCATCTAGAATAAAAACCAAATGAAACTTAACAAAATTTTAGAATTACTATAAAAATACTTATAAAAATAAATATTATTTTCCAATAAAACTGTTTTGTAAATTTATTTTTCATTAGACCGTTATTGACGTCAATTTGTGGAAGTGGTTCACTTATGGCCAACGATGTATAAGATCCTTGTACTTGACAGGAAGTTAAGTCTCTCATGTAAGCGACATTTTATTATCGCATTGTGTACATATTTTTTAAGACGGGTAGTCTCTCAATACGCATTTTACGCTCGACTTTCTTTTTCGGTCAGGGCCCAAGATAGGAACTTTATCGTGAGTCTATTAACATATAAACTTTAACGAGAGTAACATGGGGCCCAATTAACTTCGGCGATGGCATTCCAACGGACCGTATCCATCCCGAAATTACAGGTTTACCGGGAACGGTTTCAAGGCGCTGTTCCGTATACATCCTTCTACTTCGCGACTTTTAAAAACGACCCACGGCCTCTAATCTCGCAATTCAAGAACCACCGGTTCTCGATTACGTGTTATCGGTTCAGCGAGGCGTGGAGTACTAGAAACCACGCAGCTCTCTTATCGATATCAATAAATCCGTATGTCTCGCTGAATTTCTCCTTCTTACGGGATTTTTCCCGATGTGGAAAGTGAAAATACTTTTACATCATTACTTATCTATTAAAACAGATAATATACTAATGCTATACTACTGTATTGGAACGTATAATTTTCTATAATGCTATTAGTTTTCTATTCTTTTTTTCTTCGGAGAAATTAGTAAAAGTTGAAGAGAATATACACACATACACACGCACACGCACGCACGTTAGTATATACTTGCAATGTTACACAAGCAACAGGTTTATTAAAGAATATTTAAAATATGACATAAAAAAAAGAGATTTCGAGACAATAAAATTAACCCAGAAATAATCACTTGGTATGTTTTTACACTCTGAATTGTTATAAAATATTATTAATAAAATAAGTTATTCTCATTGAATATAATTAGTATTTATCTTTTTATACAAGTTATATTATTTTAATTTCTTAAAATAAATTAGTGCTTTTTAATTAATATAAATTAAATGGATTGACAGAGTCAGTAATTGTGTTACAAATTTTTATCTCCGAAGGATTTTAAATTTTTGCAGTTTGATATTTTTTGCATAAAAAATATTATGAAACAGTTTCGACATTCTGTCGCGTACATAATGGCTAATAAAATGATACAAGTTTTAAATCATTTTTTTATTTTTTCTTCAGATTAGATACGTTAAAAATTCGACTAAATACCGTAGTAGATGTTACGCAATGGAAAGATTTATGCTTGTTTGCCCGATATACATATGTGAATAAACAGATATACGATACATATTTGACAGTTTTCAGCTGTGCTATCTAAAACTGAGTAAAGTCTTCATCCGCAGCGTGTTATTGTCACTTCTGTCAATTTCGTCAGACTATTGCCGGGCTAATCAATTCACGGATTCCAGATAGCACCCAAACTGCAAATGATAATGCGAGGTTAAAGATGAACAAATGCAAATTTGGCGCGCATCGGCAAATCAGAATATCAGATTGTTGCTATCCGCAGAAATTCTTGTCCTTATAACATTTTCTAGACCACCGTAACAAGATTTGATTGTTCGTAATTTCGAAGCTTGTAGATAAGAAGAATGGTAATTTTGGCTCAACCATGACCAACGGGGAATTTAAAATTTTGATCGTACCGATTAGCGGCTTTCCAAAAATAAAAGCAAGACTTATCTGATTTGTACAGTGATCTATGTCTTCTTAAATCTTCTAAATTTTCATCATTAGTAAGCTTTGTTATTTTATGGCTCATGAAATAGAATAATAGGAATCTATTTAGTAAACATAGCAACATAATGATCTATATCTTATTGCATACATAATGAATAATGACTAATGTTATGTTTATTTGAAATTTTGTAGGCTAAGAAATTAATTTGCGTTTCGGTTCATGAAATATATTTGTTCAAATTCTTGTCTTTGTTTGTTCTTATTAGAGTGAGATAAGAAAATAAAAATTTGAAGAAAATTAAGGTACATATAAAATGAAAACAATTTTTATTTTATATTTGTAAATGAGAAAAGATAATATATTTAAGATAATAATATTTCGTCATCATTTATATTATATAATAATTAAAACAGATGAATTTAATTTCTCAGCAGCTCTTACAGCAAATTATATCACAGAGCGTTAAATGGTATCTATATGCAGTAAAAAACATTTTATACTTGCGTTAAAATCGATCCGATTATTTAAACTTTTGCGTTGACTTTTTAACATATCCTGAATTAATTAATTAATTTAATTTTAATATAATGTAATGTTATCTAAATATTTTATATTAAATTGATATTTAGCGTTTCTTAATGTTCTTAAAATAATAATAATTTACGAGTATAAGTATACAAATAGCATAAAATGATGTAGTTTTAAAAAATAAATTCTAAAATAAATGTATATAAAGATATGTTAATTTAACATATAAATATTAATTTTATTGAAAAAAAAAATGCTTCCACAATTTGTGTCAAAGTGTTATATTTTTTATATTAATTTTTACATAATGTGTGTTATTTTTTAATATTCAATATGTATCCAATTAACACAAAAATTTGAGACCGTTTGGGACATGTGAAACGTGCTAAATTTAGACTTTCCAGCCTTTTAAATTTCGCCTAATAATAATAAATATGTTTCATCCCATATCACCTGTCAGTATCAATCTTGAAACGCGATATCGCGACGATGCGACGTAAAATGATGTAAATTAGTCATATAGCTACAAATATTCTGCCAACTTTTATCCCGTTCCTCAGTTCTCAACCTAAATATATATATACATATATATATATACCCTCGCTCTCTTATACCGTTATACTTTTTAAAGATTACGTCGAATCAAGAAGGTCGCCACAATTATCAGTCGTCACTATACCTTCTTTCAACAATTTTCGGCCGACTATCAGGCCTGTAATCATTGCGACCTATATATATACAAGACGTCGCGATTTCTACACGTTTAAACGCGGGGTTAGAGATTGAAATTTATCGATATTTACGCATGTATTTCGTAATTATTACAAAGCCACATTTGTTCTCATTCTGATTCGTCGACTATTGGTTGGACTGATTCGAAAAAACTGAAAACATGCGCATTCCGTGACTGATAAAAACTTTCGTGTCTGAGACACTTTAATTGCTCAAAGAAATAACGAGATAGTCTTGGCTGCTCTTATCTCACTTGTTATCAAATTTCAACAATTTGTGTTACTTCTTTTTCTATCTCTTTCTTTTATTTGCTTTTGCTTTACAAAATCTTTCTATATTTTAAAGAAATAGAGAAAAAGAGAGAGAGGGAGAAAAAGAAAGAACGAAAGAAAAAAAAGCAGTAAAAAGAAACGTCGATTGTCGAAATCTCTTATAAATTCTTCCTAGTCACGCTAGATTCAAGACATCTTGAATCGTTAAAATTGTTCGTTGTGATGTTATCTTGCTTTAGCTTTCTCAACAGTTTGCTTAAAAGTTTAGTATAGCTCGCGCATTCACTTACACGATCTACCTCAATCTTTTATTCCTTATCTAGAAATATTACGGAAACATATGATGGGTAGAATGTGGAAAATTACCTATATGTTGCAATATAATTTGAACATAGCTTTAGTATAATACTATTTATTTTAATAGATAAGATTTTAATAATTATATTATACACATAAAAATTGTATATACACATATTTAAAAAATTTTAATTAAAGAGTAGTATATCCTTATTTATTTATTAATTTATAAAATTAGCATAAGAATAGCAATGTCAGTATAATAGCTAAAAATTATTTCGTTGTACAAGTACGTACAATCACGAGCCAAAAAAATGCGCGAATTTATTTTATTCACTTAATTATTATCCACATTATTCAACAGCGTAAAAAATTTTTATGTATTTTATGATATTATACTGAAAATATGTTAAAACAATTTGCAAATAATGCAAAATAGGACATACTGACATATTTATCTATAATGATATTTTAAATAAATAATTTTTTTACTTTGTGATGAACAAATTAATTCAGAATATGTACATATAATGTAATCAAAGCTCGCAATTAAATATATTTTTATATTATAATTATTTTTTTATTTAAATTTGTGTACATATACAGGAAATTAATAAAATATATAATTTTAAGAAAATCGATTTTTATATATTTGATTTAATAATTTTATTTACTTCCTTTTCTCTCCAGTCCCGTAGCTGATATCCTATAAATTTTCTTTGTCGAGAGACGGAGTGCTTACAGAAATTTCCGGCGATACGTGCCTATCTTATATGTGCTCCGTACTATTTACTTGTAACTTATTTTTATCAGATGATTAATAATTTTCTTCTAATGCTTATTAGATTGTATTTTTAAATCATATATATCCAAAAATGACATTAATATCTCTACTAGAAAAGATAATTACACACTTTTTGCTCATTATTATATATGGACAGGATAATCGGTAATAAACTTATTGATATATGTTCATTTCGGACATCGGAGACACTTTTATGTCAAACAGACATATTTATCCTGTGAATTTTCTAATCTGTGACTATTTGCACGTACACACGTCCAGGACCGTCAACGAAAACTCTTTCTTTAGGAAGAACCCGTTATGTTGCCTGCATGGTGGTTGCCCATGGTTTTTTCTCTTTTCTTCAACATCAAAAGCTCGCACTGAATAGCCGACGAAATGACAAGAAATCGTACCCATGTCGCGCCCCGAGGCAATTTATGGCTTAATACGACGAAGGTCAGCGCCAAGCGCCGAACGGTACCATCTCGCTGTGTATGTACGCGTGCTGTAAAATAAGTGCTTCCCGGAGATCCTTGTTAGCCCCGCGAATAAGAAGGAATCGACCAATTCCGAAAACACCATAAATCAACTCTAGCATGGCGAAACACCTTATAATTCAAATGTTTGGTAATAGCCCAGATTCCCGGTTAAACGTAGCGTTTCGGCCAATTTTGTGCGATAATGGTCGCTAATTGGTGCTCCGATCATCCGGCGTCATCCGAATTCGGCTGAAATTTTCGTCTATCTCGAAATTTAATAAAGATAATCGCATTATCGCAATGTTAATTCAAATTATCGCGGCACGTAGATTTGATATCTTTCTGTAAAGATACAATTACCGACATATATATATATATATATATATATATATATATATATATATATATATATATATATATATATATATATATATATATATATATGTGCTGTTAAATAATGTAAGATAATTATATATTTTATTCTATCATACAGCGTTTAAGATATAACAATTTCATTCTACTTTACAATACTTGACGGCCATTTATCATAAGAAACATGAGATAGTTATCCTACAAATACATTTAATTAGTTTAAGTCATAAACTACCAACAGTCAACTTCATCGCCTTTTACGGGAACACCATAATGGAATGCTTGATTTATGTGTCATTGGATATTGATACTTTCACAGAATATTCTATAAATGTACTCAGTTTTAAACTGTGGTGTAACTAAATATGCTGAGATCCTTTTTTAGTCGTCTAGCCCGATAAGATATGAATAAATGTTCTAAAATTTGAGTCTTTTCAACATTTTTCCCACCTTATCTTCTAACTAATTCTATCTATGCCACTTATTTCTCATTAATCATCTGATAAAACTAAGTTACAAGTAAATAGTACAATGCACATATAAGATAGGGCACGTATCGCCGGAAATTTTTCTGTAAGTACTCCTCGACAGAGAAGATTTATAGGGCCAGCGGGACTGGAATATGTTACCAGAACCAACATCGAGAAATCTCGTTAGTCACGCAAATAAAATTTGCTCGAATCGCGCATTCGCACGAAGATCCTGCGCTCCCCGTCGCGCGACGGGGATTTGAAATTACGAGGTCCATCCCCCACGTGAATCGTCTATTCTCGCGATTTGACTCCTTTCATTCAATCTGGCTAACGACAAGTTCATTCCAAAATGCCTGAAAGAAATAACTTTCTATACATACATATCTCTGCTATTCCTAGACTACACAATTTTTAGAAGTACGAAATTATTTTTTTTATGAAAGAAAGTTATATAATATAGTTTCAAGAGGAAAAATATATTATTAATACTTATTGTTAGTCAGACCATCGCGAGTTTTGTGTGTATGTTGTGATTACAGCGTTTCGTCTGTGTAATATACTATTATATTAATTAGATCGCAAGGCTGGTAATCATTTGAAACGCCAAATGTAAAATACTTAAAAAAAGACGTATTTAAAATGTAAAATGTTTTTCGAATCCACTTTATACATAATATATATATTTTTTGTAAGTATCTTACATTTAGCATTTTAAATAGAATTACATTTTAAATGGAATTTTAAACGCAAAAATACCCATCCATTCGATCCCACCATCTTGCTGTTTCGGTATCATTTTCTTCACATTCACGTCGCATAACGTACCTTAATGCGTACCCCTATATGGAGATCATAATGGAAAGAAAGATACATTTTAGATAATGTTTGTTTAAATTGTTTTACGATAGTATAGTTTTCTCGACCTGATATCTATCCACTATCTCTAAGGGACGCTGGCGCCCTTGGTTTTTCAATAGATCAGAGCGTCCCATTTTCTCTCCGCACGTGCTTTTTAGCAACAGGTCAAATATATTCTATAGGCGTCCCATTGAGAGACCGGCTTTGTCGGCTTCATTCTTCGTTCGCATTTCCGGGCCATGTTGCAAAATTCGTAGACCCCTTTTCTAAGTATTTCGTTCTCTAAGCTCCTCAGGTCAATCTTGTGGCAGAGGCAAATCTACCTGAAGTCTGAGAGAACCTCGGGTAGAAAAAAAAAAAGAAAAGAAGTGACAGCGATGTATCGCCAAGAAACTCTACTATGATTCACAAGGCTACATTATTGCTACAAAAAAGAAGTTTTTCTATCGAAATCGATGTTTTATTTTCTAATCTTTTAAAATTTCTTTATCCTTCTGCACTTTTCTTCTCCCAATATATATTTTATCAAACTCATGGTATCATAAAATGATATTTAGGCATAGCTTGACATTTCTTACGATAACCCTCCTTCTTTTCTCTCCGACCCTTTTGTGTTTTCTTTCTTATTTTCTTGAGTGAAAACACTTATCGAATTTTTGAGTGGTTCCTATATATTATACATCTTTTTTGCGAAGTAATATCATGGAATATCATCTACCTCCTTCATTTGCCATTTTTGCAATCATCAGCGACGAGATCATCATTAAGATAATGTCTGTCAATTTCTGACAACAAAGAAGATATCGTAAATGGAAATATTTTTTGATTGAGTTATGTTCAAAACATTTATATTTAAAATATGTTTAAAACAAATAAAATTTAGGATTTAAAACAAATGTCAGAAACATGTGTTTTTTAAGTAAAAGATTCTTTAGTAAAAGGTTTAACGTGGGACACTCTGTATAAGTTTTATTAAAACATATACGAAAACATAAAAAATATGTCTACAGTTCTATTATATATTTAAATATTTAATGTTAAAGAGTTTATATTGTTATGGGCGACATCCGTGATGTGTCGAAGAACCGCGTCGTCCAGCAACAAGCCGCTGTCGAACTCAGCTGTCAAACGAGCTTGTCAGATTTGGTGGAGCCGTACTTTTCTGTCTGAGCTACTATTTCACTGTGGACACTATTTATAAAAAAAGTAGCGACATTGCAATCAAAGTACTTCTTTACGTATTTTTGAAATTTTTACGCAGAATTAAAATTAAATTAAAAAATAATTATTATTTATTAAATTATTACGTTAAAACATAAAAAATATAAGATTAACATAATTGTATAAAATAAAACGAATTAATTCCAACACCTAATATATATATATAATATTATATGTATAATATTATGTAAACCTTTATAAATTTATTTACAGTTTTTCAACATATTAACATCTATAGTAATTCAAGATTGAATTATTTTAGGCATTTCTAGTTCGTATTGATTGTGTTCTCACAACGGTGCGATACGGTCTAAAAATATGATTTTTATTGATTATTTAAACACATGTTTAAAACATTAAAAATATGTTTAAACAAAAGACACAATGTTTCTCTCTCTCTTTTTATTTATTTATTTAAAGAAATATGTGATTTTTTACCAACTGATTTTCAATAATGATGAAACTTTTGTTCGTGAAAAATGCCGCAAAAAATTTATGTTTTACATCATAGATTTCCAACGTTGCTAATCCTAGGGGCAGTAGGAGGGCGTTGGTAAGAGCAAAAAAAGTCATTAGATTACAAAGCGATGGAAAAATTCACTGAATTTCAACTTTTCTTTTTTATAAAATCACATAATTAATTGCCTTTCTTTCTTAATCATTTAATTATGGTTCTTGAAGTGAACATTGATGTAATAATCCGTACGAAAATTCATACAAAAGATTTCGTCCGATTCAAAGTTTAAATAAAAAAATGTTAACATCCTTATCGGTTTCGTTAGCATTATCTAGAGATTAGCAACTGGCTCGTTATCATGTAAGAGAGACTCTTATTACTATCTCTACGTGAATTTGATATACTTCTCAAGAATGTTCTTTTTTTTTTGCGTATAACTTTTTATAATATGCGTTCGATAAAGTGTCTTTGAAATCTCATCAACGTAACAATTTTCACGTGATATATTAAAAATTTAAATTAAAAATCCAAATTTATAAACGTAATAAGAACAGACTGCGCATTCCTATGAAGTTGTTCACTATTGGAAAATTAACGTAGCTTGAATTGTATCGTTCTCTCTCATAAACTCTCTAAAGTATTACTGAGTTGAAAAGAGATGTTTCATTTCCTCCTAACGAAACACAGATCAGGGGATGCGCGGCCTAGTATGTATTGTATTACGTCTATGTTGAAATTGAAAATTTAATTTCACAATTGTATTGGCAAAACGATGACGATGACATACGAATCAAATAAATTGTGTGTGCGCAAATTGATTTTATAACTGGTTAAAATTTTGTTTCTTAAATATTAAACATTTTTTTGCTTCATCAAGAGAAATTATTTCCAAACGGCTCTCAAGACGTTACTTCACATCCCATTCCGAGCATTATTCTATTCGGTCTTTATGATCTGCATCGAATGGTTTATTCGTATTTGACTCGTACTCGTCATTGTGCCAAAATGCAAATTGAACCGGTCCTACACCCCTCTAACGTAAATCCCAAATCACCCTGTTTCTAACGGTACCTGCCTTATCCCTAACCTAGCTTAATCTTAATTTTATGTTCCTGTAATATTCGTTTGAAATTCTTTCTCAAAAAAAATAAATATTACAACAAGAAGAATTTTAAGTCTAATCTTTTTTCAGGTAGTTTGTCCTCATCTTTACAAAAATACAATAGGAAGAGAAATAATAAGGATACCTGAAAACTACTTAAACATTAGCAGAAAGATACAGGATCTATATATATATATATAATTTTATTAGAATGAATTATTAATTTAAATAATTATAATTTATTATAATTGTAATTAATTGTTAATTTAATTAAATTACTTTGTAGCGCATGAAGATACGCGCGATATTAAAGCAAGAGTGATAATCATTGTATGTGTGAAGTTTATATTATCAGTAAAATTAATTAGCAATATGTTTTTATAAGAAATATTTATCGACTTATATAATTAAACACTTTTATTGAGTGAAGAAAACCGGTATCGTATGTAAGAACACAAATTGCTTTAAAGATGCGTCTTCACCGGCGTTGGCGAATAATTTGCAAGCAAATTGTAAATTACTTTATTTCTTGTGTAAATACCTGTTCGCAAACAATTTGTAAACTGTTAATAAAATAGAAAATAGTATATCTTAGATAATTTTTTTATTGTAGTTAATCATTATTGTAATAAAGTTTGTAAATATAATCTTATTTATAACTAAGTGTGTGAATAATTGATTTAATTTGATAAAACGATTCGATAAAGACGGAAATTATTTCATTAATACGTTTTTATCATTATTAACGTTGAACGTATTATTTTACTATATTGTTAGCAAAAGTCGTTTATAATTAGGCTTGATTAGTCTTTGTTTATTTTACAATATGAAATCAGAAAAATCTATTCATTAGAATCTTATAAAAATTTGAACTATTGAGAATATATAATCGTTTTTACTAAAAACGATTTTATGGGATAGATTGATCAAAATAAATCAGGATTAAATGACAGTTAATTTTAATCTCTTTAAATCGACATGTCTTTAGAAGATGTATTTACGAATATAATATTTCATATAGATATATGTATATTTCATTTTTCGTGAATAGAATTATAATACGGGAAAACAGTACAAATTAAAATAATTATTTTACTTATCACATACATATGTAATACTATAATTGTTACATTTTTATAACTTTATTTAAAACCAAATAATTTATTTACGCGATAATGTATTAAAAAATAATATTTCTTTAATATCTAAGGAATGAAAGATATATTATAACATATATAATGTTTAAAAATCTTATATCTACTTTTTTCAAAAAATCATTATTCAATAATTGATTCCGATTTCTCCTACAGAGAGAGAAATTCATTACAGTTCTAAGAACGGCAAGATCAAAAGAAATACAACAAATTTAAAGCGAACAATGGTATGGATTGTATGTTTAGTTTTCACAAAAACTGTTTTTGTGGAAACTGATCGCAAATATTTTGCATAGTTTGTGAATTGTTTTCCGATGAAGACGCACTTTTAATAAAAAATTAAAACAAAACAAATCTAATATTAGATTATTATATAATTAATTATGAATTTTAGGACAATCGATATATAATGGAATTTGATATCTGAAAAAAATATAGAGGTTGCAAAATTATGTGTATGTATAAGGTCAGTATCTAGCTATTCATTTTGCAAATAAGAAAAAGATCCATTTGTGCTCTCAGTGATTCAAATTGCGTATTCAGATTACGTAAGTATTTTTGTTAGTCAGCTCTCTTACACACTACAATCGCCACATATCTTCATAAGGAATGCTGACTCCAGTATGTATAGACCTAACTGATTTTTGTTGATATTTCAATAATTTCGATTTTTTCATATTTTACATGTTTTTGATGATAATTTCAATGAATATATAAAGATTTTATATTTTAAATAAATTTTTATTTCAGTTTTCCACTAATTTTAATAAATATACATAAAAATTTTTTTTTAAATAAGATAAAATACATATATGGGCTCTTGCGAAATTTAAACAACAAATTTAGATAAATAACGGATAATAAATAATGCTGCAAAAATTATCTTTAAGAGTTAATTTCTTGTTTCTAAGATAATAAATAATTTTGTTGCATCGTATACACTATATGTAGTATATTAATAATTCTGTAAGAAAATAGCATTTAATATGCCATTTTCTTTATACAGTACCACAAGATGTACAAAAATATTTCGTGCTATTTTTCCTGTAGCACTAACTACAAAATCCACCCGATCAATCTACTATTGCGTAGTACCAACCAACTTATAAATAAGATTTTTTAACTCTTAAATTTAACATTCGAAAAATCGTATATATGTTTCTGTAATAATATGTACACATAATCCTAATTTTCTTCAGAGATGTTAGAGAAAGCATTTTTTATACCAAAATTTATTTTGTCAAGTTCTTTGTAATTTCTCGAACGCCGTTGACGAGTGCGCGCGCGCGCGTGTGTGTGTGTATATGTATAATATATACTTATTAGAGATATGCTTGAGATTTTGTTAAAAATAAATTGATTCCTAAAAATTCCTGGTGAAAATTCTTTTTAGAATTTTCATACGAATTTTCATACGAAAATTTTCTCAAAAGTTATAAAATTACTCAGAAATTCTGAAAATTTTAGATATAAAATTTTGAAAAATTATATAAAAAATTCTGATACAAATTTTTATCAGGGATTATTAGATAAATTCACTATTTAAAGAAGTGATTACATTTTTATTGTTTTTTTTATTGTTTATCATTTTCCTAATATCATTTTACAATTATTAATACATGTTAATCATTTTAAAATTATTAATATTAATAAATATATTAACAAAATTAATTATACTATATAAACTTAAAAAAATAATTTGAAGAAAATTTATTTTCTATTCTTTTCTTTCAAAATTACAAGTAAATCTTTTATTCTTTTCTAGCTAATCCTATTTTAAAATGAGGGTTTAGAAAATGGAAAATTTATTGCAGAAAGTTTTATTTTCAAACAAATGACAAACTTTTTATTGATAAAACTAAATAAATCCTGTGCTCTTACGTTCAAGACGCTTGAAAAAAGTTTTTCTTTCGCAAATAAATAGAAAGTGACAATTTTGTATGAAAGATTCATCTCAGTCCTTTTCAGCGTTGTATAAAGGATTGATCAGCTTTTGCTCGTTATCCCTGGCGAGTCGTCTCGCTTGGTTACCCTCTCGAATCCTTTCGCGTTACCTCGCCCAACATAGTAGCGGTTCTGGTACGGCGATTG
This sequence comes from Acromyrmex echinatior, assembly GCF_000204515.1. Next base: position 773,615 of record NW_011627598.1, on the reverse strand, counting down.
TGATTCCTTTCATTCATTAATCCGCACTCGCTGCGCTATGTTGCTGACTGAGCAATGAGTAGAGCCATGGTCAGCTCTCAGACGAAAGATAATGAAAGATAGCGGCGACAACGGCGACATATAAGGAGAAGAAAGAAGATACGAGGGATGTTATAGTAGATACCAAGTAATAGAAAGTCAGTTCATTTGGACAGGTCCGTTTCTCGAACTTACTCTCTTCTCCTTCTTGTGTTTAGCCTTTACATCTCTTCTGTCTCTCTCTCTCTCTCTCTCAAAAGAGGCTTTATTATAATGTGTGTACTTTCATTTTTGAGATCCTAAATGATATGATTGTTCGAGCAATTAAGAAAAAGTCAGACATTGTGGGAAATGACAGCGAAAGACAAACACGGCAGATCGGGAATATTGGAATAAAATTCCGCAAAGCGCACAAAAGAGTATATTTTATGAAGGAGTGAAAATGTATTCACTTTAACGTATGAAGTAAAGCAATATGAAAAACTTGAGCGATTTAAAAAAATATTAAAAGAATGTATAATGTTTCAATGTTACTTAGATTTAAATTATGTAACAATTACAAAAACAATATATATGGAACATAAATTCAATAAAAAAAAAAGAGCTATTAGAGCCGCCCTAGTTATTAGATGTGATTTTTGTGACTGGAAGAGAAAGAATTGAGATTGAAACAATCTCAACAAAATTTTCATTCCAAACGTTTCAACCTTTACTGTGACAACCCTTTCTGTAATAAATCTTCCATTTTCTAAATCCTCATTTTAAAATAGAATTAGCTAGAAAAGAATAAATTACTTGTAACTTTGAAAGAAAATAATAGAGAATAAATTTTCTTCAAAATATTTTTTTAAGTTTATATAATATAATCATCTTCTATAATCAGGGGATACATTTCAAAAAGATGATATTTACAACATGGGTACATTCTCTTGTAATATAGCCGAATGAACGTTATTCTTCTTTGTACATATTTCTGATTCAAACAATCTCGAAGACATTTTGGCTCCACTACCATAGCAATTATATGGACAATTGACTATTTGATAATTGATCTTCGGAGATTTAGTATTACATTCTCCATGTAATGCTAAATGTCCGAACGCGCGATTGCCCGTACGTGTGCTCGCAAATTTCCTACGCTTGTCCCTGCGTCTGTATATAAATAATATTAGGTGTTGGAATTAATTCGTAGCGTTTTACAAGTGATGGGAAGTACTTTCATTAATGTATTTTTTAATGCTCATGTGAAATAAATAACATTCTTTCATTAAAAAACGCTACGAATTAATTCCAACACCTAATACATAATTTGTATTGTAATTTGAAATAGCTGAGAAAGTTAATAAAAATTTATTCATTTATTCTTTCTCTGTGTGTACAACCGAGTATTGAGTGACTGTCGCGTGCAAGATCAACCAGCGTCTGTCACGATGGAATCACTGTCAGTGATGATGTCATCGACGGCGACGACCCTTAAATTAAATAAGACAGCTATTTAATAAGTCAGTTTTGTAATTGTAAACAATTCGCAGAAATTATGAGGAGATTCTGATGTAAATTTCCGAAAAATCATAGGCCAATGTTCATATATATATATATATATAATATATATATATAGTCCGTTTCTTATTTCAAGACTGCCTATTTAAGAAATTATGTATATAGATATAGGTATGTGTGTGTTGCGCACGCGCGCGCGCGCGTGTGCGTGTGTGTGTGTGATATCTACTTGTACATAAACATATTGATATCTTCTTATATATCTACATATACATATTATATTATCTGACTATTACAAACTATAATACAAACCGATTTCGACATAGTTATGAAAAGTTTAAGTGTTAAGAAAAGCTCAAAATAAATCTGAATTACTATTTTTAAGATAATAATACAATACGTATTTGATAGATAGTATAATATATATGTATACATTCGCATTGCCGATTAATTTCTGTTTCCGCTGTACCAATGAGGCTTCGCAGAACTGTTTGCGTTACGCGAGTGGCCCTTGAATGTAATGTAATGTGTGCTATTTCAACATCATTTTTTTCTCGCCGCGAATTGTATAACATTGCGGATCGAGACCTTGCGCAGAATAGCGAAACATTCCTCGATTAGATCATGGTGCGATGTACGTACTGATAAACCAATTTTATTTCTTGATATGAGCACGATGCATTAGAAAAAGCGCTGATTTCTTATGCTAGGGCACGTTTTATAGTTGACCTAATATCTCTAGAAATAAGAGAGAATCTGATTCTAGACTTGTCTTATTTTTAATTTTGATAAAAATGGCATAATCAATCAGACAATGACTGAATATATAAAAAAATTTAAAAACAGATATGTGAAATACAGTACCTCTTATACAGTTATGTAAGTGCATGTACATATATGCCATTTTTAATCAAATTAGAAAATTGGCCAGACTTTTACTTCTAATCATAAGGAATGTACATCGAATATCCGATCATTTGCATACTTATTATAACGACAAGTAACTTATATTGTCTAACTCAATATATATATTGCCTAAATCAATTAATACTTATTAAGTCATTTTCAATGTTAATAAAATCGTAAATTGTCAATATATATTAAAGGTCAATATATAAAATCGATCTTTTTATAATAAAAACTGAATGATTTCGCAGATAGTACAGTACTTCTCTATGCTGTAAATTTTTCTTAGTATTCTTCTTGTTCGTTTTCTTAAGTTAAACAATCATCGCTTCTTCACTAATCAATTGTATTTTTTTTTTCTTTGACAAACTTATGTTTTATATTTTTCTGTCATATTCTTCAAATGACATTGATTTCATGAAACTCGGAATCCATATCCAATTAGTTTTACAATTAAAAGCAACTCATGATGGTATTACGACTGGAATCCTTGTTAATTATTTATTATAATAAAATATTTATTGATTTATAATAAAATATTTATTGAATTATTTGCATGAATCGAATTATGAACAAGATGGGCACGTCAAGCTGCTGCTGGAGATCTTGCTCATTTTCGATTTTTCATCTCTATAATTTTCTACTTGTTATCGATGTAAAAATCTTTTCAATTTCTGCATCTCTCATTACGCTATTTAATACATTTCGTTCTCTTATTTTAATGTGTTGTTATACTTAATAGACTTCAAATGTCATCCGTACTTTGTGTAGGATATTATAATTGTGAGAAATTATCCTATACAGCTGTCTTAAAGGACATCCAAAGAACATCTGCATCATAAATGTCATGTCTTCAAGATACTGCGGAGAACTGTGTTCTATGGAACATTTTAAATAAAGATACTTGAAATATTATTTTTATTTTACTTCTTTTTTTTATAGTATTAATAATTAAAAAAACGTAATTTTAAAAATGTAAGTAATAAACAATGTAAAAAGCTTAGGTTTTAACGAGATTAATCAATAATTAATAAATGCCCTTAAGAGCTAACATTGTTTTCATGTACTTAATTTATTCTATACGATAGTAATTTTGATGCGTTTCGATCCATTATATAGATTTACTATGTTAAAGAAGATAAGAAAGCTATTAGCTTTAGTTTTTTTTGTATGAAAAATCAATGTATAAGATGTGAATACAAAAAATTCGTTCGTATCACTATATGTATACTATCTTTATTACCCATCCGTCATATCTTTTGATTCGATACGCTAATAAAAAAAAAAGAAAAGAAAAAAACAAAAAAAAGAATGTCATATTTATGCTCTATTTATTCATTTCTTCCTTATGATCTTAAATGTTTCATTTCTTCCTTATGAGATCTTAAATGCAAATTGTTTCATTTTTAAAAATCGTTTACATATGCGCTGCATATGAAACACATAAGCATAAAAATCGAGAAAGTTGCTTCTAACATTTACTATTGAAGTAGAATATGAAAAATATAGAATCAGAGAGAACACGTGCATGTCCTTCGGAAATGCATCGAACAACGAAAGGAAGTCATTATTGGGATACGCTAAAAAGGCCGGAAATGTAACGCGTAGATTCATAATAACCGTGCAACATGCTTTGCTTGTTCGTGTTATGAAATTCATAATACGATGGAAAATGACACATCGATGCAGAACGGCAAGGGCGCACTATTTCAAGCTTAATTCATATGTTCCAATTTCCTTTATTTCATTCAGTATCGTTCGACATTACACATATAAGTACTTATTTCACATAAAGAAATTTATTTTATTGCTTCCTCATTTACAGACATCTTTAATATAAAAGAGTCTCGCAAGAAATAAGATAGATTTTTTAATTTAAGGATATATCAGATGCATAGTCTCTGTAAAAAGTGATTGAAATTGAACATTAATATTTTCCGTATAAAAATGAAAGTTTTATATATATATATATATAAAAGACTTTAATAAAAAGTAAATATTTTATGTTTAATAATACAATTTTATTGTTTAAATGAAAATTTTTTTCCTTTTATCTTAATTATTTAAAAACATGTCTACTTTTTATAAAGATATTAACTTTTATTCAGATCATTGCTGCCAAATTTTTTGTACTTTTGTATTTTTTGTTTATTTTCAAATATAATATGAAAAAATCTATAATTTTATCATAATTTTATTTCGTCATTAAAAAATATATGTAATATCCTTAAATAGAAAGATTTATCTACTATATTCGTTAGTCATAAGTGGTTAAGTTGAAAAAATATAATTATTCGAACATATTCTCTTTTTCCATTATTTAAATTTTTATAGATTTTTAACCTTTTGTGGATTGGCGCATCGAAAAAAACCATTATTTTTCCGAGTTTTATATCGTAGAAATTCTAATATTTTTTCATCGTTTACATCTCCAAACAAAACATACAATTGTCAGCTACAAAAAGGATAAAATCAAGAAACAGGAAACAAAAAGTATATTCTAGAATAGGTTTTAATCCCCAAAAAATTTTAGAAAAGATTTTTTTTTAAATTCTTAGTTAGAAAGTTCCTATTCACAAAAGCCATAGAAATAGGAAATTTCTTTCAGAAAGGCACCTTCAGGCTTTATTTGTAAAATACACATATTTTCAAAAGATAATATGGATTCCATAAATCAAGTATTATCGCTTAAAATTGTCCATAAATCAAGTATTGTCGTAAAAACTGCATAAAATCAGTTAGAATTTTATAGAATTTTAATATATATATATTATTATTTAAAAATTAAATTCAAATTTATGTATTTAAAAAATAATTAGGTATTTATTTATATATTTAATTATGTACAATTAGATTATAATGTAATCAAATATAATTAATCGGTAACGTTATCTTGCGTTCATGGTGTATACTCTTTATCTTTCTTTTTTTAAATTTCGACTACATATTGACATTTATCGTTTAAATTCATCAAATAATCATTAAAATACTTTCAACTATCAATACTCTATTTTTAGTATTCTCTTTCATGATTTACAATTAAATAAAGATTAATAATATTCTATATACATGCTTTAAATAAAGATAAATGCAATTTAAAAAAATTATGAAACAATTTAAGCTTATAAGAAAAGGATCAAAAATTGAAACGCGCTTTTAAAATTTATGGCAAAAGATATAAATTTTCGTGCTCAGATTAAGAATTCTAAATCATAAATTCAGATATCCCTTAATTCTTTCAAAAATAAATATAAAGTAACAATAAGTATAAGAATTTTTCGACTCTGTCTATGTAGCAAAATAATATCTCAGGAAAAAAAGGAAAAAAGTTATTGTTATAATATTGTAGGACCAATTAATTTTTTTTACACATATTAATGAGTCTCTGTCATCAATTTTAAATTAAAACAGCAACAATGAACTCTATTTTATATCGCTTACATCGGACAAAAGTTGATTAATCCTAAAATATCGTTTAATATTTTTCCTTTTTCTTGTTTTTCTTGAGATTTGTTATGCTATGTGATTAATCGTTTCGATAACATTAAAATTTTTATATTTTATATTTATTTATTGTTCACGTAAGTATTTAATAAATAATATAATTAAAAAATGATTAGTAGATCTTTAATGATCAATATAAGTTATGTGTGTGTGTACTTTAATACAGATTCCATAATCACAAATATTTTCTTTATCGTAATCGACATAACAAATTTTTTTAAAAATTCTAACAACTTACTTAATTTTGATTACAATATTTCTTCAACGCTTATATATCATAGTCATAATATATAATATAAAACTTGACGTATGTATTTTTTAATATGTGTATATCCGTTAGCTTTTGAAACTTTATTCTTAGTAGGATTTTTTATAATTAGAGATTCTTAATATATGAATTTTATGTTTTGTAATAAATCGTATTTTAAAAGCACGTTTTCACTTTTTGGTTCCTCCTTATCGATATAATAATGTGTATAAATGAAAAAGTGAATTTATACAGCAGGGATGGACACCTCACGCGAATAATGAAATCTTAAACAGCGTTACTTAACGAAATAATTAACAAATATTAAAAAATTATAAAGAGAAATTGAGAAAAAATATAGAAAAACTGTAAAATAAACAACTCTAATTATTTAATTGCAAAAGTCTGTGCTCGGACCTTAACTAAATTCCGAACATATGTATAGCATCTCTCTCTCTTTTTTGTACACTGATCATTAATCAAAAAATAGTACCTGAGTTCATAGCTTAGAGAAAAGATAAAGGACAGCTCGGGAGATCGGGTAGGAGACCATGTATTGTTATTCATTTCTTCGACTTATCTCTACCAATAGCATAAAGGATTTTTCCTCCACTATTTTGAAAAAATATCGTATTGGTGGATGTTTTGGAAAAATATCGTCCTAGCGAAACGCTAGTGGACGCAGGCGCCCTGAGAGTGGACGCCGCCCCTGTCGAGGCAGCGGTGGCGACAGTGCCAACGGGTGGGGACATCTTCGTAAGATGGAAGATCGCTGCATGCGAACGTTCAGTGAGTTCAGTCACTTCAGTCTCGTCTGACCTGCCGCAAGGTGAGGTACGCTATACGCTCGCCGGGTCTGACAGTACGCGTGACAGTGCCAAGAGATCGAGGTAAAGCCGGTAGGTGCCTAAGAGTGTCGCCGGAGTGTTGCGCGCGCGCCGATAATGAAATTCATCCCTCGTCTGACACAGTACGACAGTGGCAGCAGAGGTAGCGACAGTGACATCACTTACAACACTAGTACTAGTAGTAGTGATCGCGGTAATAATATATCGTTTCGGTGCGACACTGTCAGTGATAGTAAAACGAGCAGGATGTATAAACGACAAGATCACCGAATATTATAATAAACGCTTTTTTTTTTCGTTCCCCCCCACCCCGAACACACTCACGTATATACACATACATACGCACGCACGATTGTACGTACGTAACGTACGGCGACTCTCGCGAATTCGCGCACACGCACACGCACACGCGTACGCGTGCCGAGCAGCTTCGCTGTTCGCGATAGTGTCACGTTCTTGAGTCGCGCGCGAAGAGTAACAAATGGGGGAGTAATAAACAAAGAGAGATACACACATATGTAAATAGAGTGTTTTTCTGAGTTTTTCCTCTCGACCCGTGAGTGGGTTCGCTTTGAAAGTGAAGTGCATCGCAGTGTGATATCGCTAGAGAGAAACTTGTCCTCGGTGAAGTGCGGTGTGTTGATCGATCGATCGAGATTAAAGCCTTTAACAAGTATATAAATGGAAACAACGATGTTGTTGCCAATCGTACCTACAGTAGTCACGAAGGTCCACGACGACAAAGATTTTGCAGATGTGAATTATTACCACCTCTTTCGTAAACAGCTGCGGGATCGATTGCACGATCAGCAAGAGTTGGAAGAACGATTGCAAACGTTGTTGGAGTGCACGAGGAAGCAGAAACAACACCAGCAGCACCAGCAGCAACTTTACCAGCAGTTGCAACTATTGTTGTCACCAAATGATTGTAAGTTTTTCTTTTTTAATGCCGAATATTCATTGCGGAGAATTTTTATTGCGATATTTTCGAAGCTTTCAATTTCTTAACTTTTAATCGAGATCTAAATCTTATCAAGTCGAATGAGAATTAATTGAATCTCGGACTTATTGATTATACGTTGCTTCGTAAACTAAAACAATGCATGTGAAGGTTCGATCTTAATTTGGAAAATAGTCACCTGTTATTTGCTCGCCTCCAGCCATTTGATCATATTTCTAATGTTATTTTTACTGATATTATTTGATTGGTCAATAATTTTCTATTAAGTTGAAAAATAATTTTTCCTTTTTCTGAAGAACTTAATTTTTTTAATTGTATCACTTTGAAGTTAAACAATGGTATTGAATATTGACTGTTTTCTGGCTTATCAGTATTTTTGAGAACATTAAGAATATGAATTTACTCGTAATTTTTCTGGAAAAAAAGTAGAAATCAAACAAATATTACAAAGGAAATAAGTAACGAGACCTTCAATTTTTATTCTTTAGAATAAGAGAGATTTTTCTTCACAATAGAATAATAGAATAAGATCATTCCAAAAAGAATTTAGAAAGTATGAATAAAAAAGGAAAAAAGTAACATATATAATATTTTGCAATAACTCACGTTTTCTCAAATATCCCAGATGATCTGTTAGGTTCACATTAAAAGAAACCGTTTACGTTGAGCCGGCCGGCCGGCAGGCTTTTGACGCTTTGTCCATTGCAGAATTTATATCCAGTAACATGACAATAACATAACGCCGATGCTATAATTTCACAGTGTAACTATTATGTACAACATGTGTTTTGTATTACTTTCTAAAACTTTTAGAATGAATCTTACTCTTAAGAATTGAAAAAGAATTGAAGCCACTTTTTTTGAAGGCTAGCTCAATTTTCACTCTTTGAAATTGAGATTCTTCCATTTCAAAGACTTTAGAGAGTAGATTTATATTGAGAGAGAGAGTATGAAATTGCATTGAGAAAAATTGAACGAATCAGAAGATCATTATATCAATTAGAATTTTGCCTTTACCTTGACTAAAATTATAATAGATACAATTCTCAGAACATTTTAATATATACATTTCTCATCAGAATTTCAATTAATATAACCAAGCTCTTTTTCCAATACGATGTTGTGTTATTGTTTAGTTTACTGAATAAGGTTCTGTTTTTAATCGTACTAGTAGATTAAAAAGACTCAATGATTGTTCGCGCAAACTTGAATTACGTGGATTTGATTCTATCAATTATTGTCCACGTGAATCTTAATTCTCGGCGTAAAGCTCGAACGCCGTATTGAATATACGGCATTGCGAACTACTGATAATGTATACTGAGAATGTACTACACTAATACTGCTACAATGCATACGAACAATCGATATGGCTTGTCGTTCAGTGCGATTGATTCGTGATCTGTGGATCCGGGTTCGATCCCACCTGCGCCTCGTAAACGCGATTTTTTCGCGTTCCGCGTTAAACTGTAGACTGTTTACCCCTCGAATGTTGACAAACTCTAAAGAGTAGTAAGAATGCAAACTACTATCAAATGCAAAAACATAAGCGAGCCTTTACTCCCCGAGGAGGCTCTAAAGAATTGATACGTATGGTATACTGTGACCCAATAATGGGATCGGAAAACCAAACAGGAAAATATACAAAGACAAAGACAACAATCGGTATGTGTACAACGTACGTTGAGTTACTTGTGTTCCCTTTCTCTCTCTCTCTCTCTCTCATCTCGACTTCTCTCTCGACTCGATGACCATAAGTTTGCATGAAACTTAATGGATAACTTAGGGAAACTGTAGCGAGAGAATTCACGAGCGACTAAAACGTAGAATATAAATACGAGTAACAAGATTAACATGTAACTTCTATAATTAGCGGGACCGTGTACTTGTGCGCGGTTTCACGCGCACGGTCGGTTCATCGAACCTTACCTACCTACCTGCCTCGAGTTTATCGGGAATCGATGGGAATGAGTATGACGCGTGCGCTTGCTCATAGGAATCCGATTTGCCCGTGTTGCGCTTTTTAAAAGGCTCTTTACGAACCGTGACGGGACTGCCGGCAAGACGATCGCGTTGCTCCGCACGCGAGCGGAAACATATACGCACGAAACAGACTCGATCTGACGCACTTTACGACGCGGATTCTATACTTACGCGCGCGCGCGCGAATCTTTCTGGAATCTTTCTGGCAAGCGCAAAATACGACGCACGAATCGTCTCTCCTAATCTGTTTTTTTTCTTTCCAGTCGCGTGAATTTTCTCTCGCGTAAACATTACATTTTAATAATATTACTGTAGCTACGTAGACGATATACAGCCTTAGCTGTTAAGTATAAGGCACTTTCAATTTATTCTCTTAAAAGGCTTATTGGCTGTAGTAAAAAGTATTAACAAAATAAACTGTTATAAAAATAAATATTTTTTTAATAAAACGTTTTATTGAAATGTAATTTTCGATAGATATGTCAATTTTTGAAGGTATTTTTATATTTATGGCCAAGGTTATGTTATGTATATATTATATTATAAGAATATAATATATTATATCTTGTATTGAAACGATTATGTCAATTAATCGCTCGGAAATTTTATTTGATTTATAAATAGTCGGCAAATTCTGTTTTTTTCTAGAATGAATGAAGGATACGAATATTCGGGGATACTTCATATTGTCTATTTTCGTCTATTCGTTATTTATTCTCAGATATTTTTGCTCCTATTTATTTTTCCATGAGAAAGATTCGCGTGCAAGTTTTCAGTGATTTTATCAAAAACACGTACGGTGCCTTCTGTCGATTTTAAACTCATCTCGAATATGTGCGACATGTACGTTTTTCGTGTCTATTTACATCTTCATCGGAAAAAGCATTTACGAATTTGTACTCCGAAAAAAAAAACGTTAACGCGTCATTTTTACCGGAGCAAAAAATTGCCGATCCATCAGAAATGAGCAGTACCTTCTTTTTTTCAATTCGCGTCAAATACATTCGTGTTTTCTATTCATATATTTTACAGAGAAAAGAATATTTTACTTATATTTTTTTATTTCTTTTGTTATTTTATTTATACATTTTTTTTATACTTATATGTACTTTTACTTATCTTTTTTCTTCGAAAATCACGATTGCGAATTTTTTAAATACTTTGCCAAAAAAAAAACCTTTCAGCTCATCTATCTCTGTATAAAGTATTTTTGATGCTTTCCGATTTATTTTCCGAGAATTGCTAATTTATTTTTGCAACTAACTACCGTCGTGATTTTTCTGATGAGCACGTCACGTTGATTCCTCGTTCGATACATCGACTAAGGCCATTTGACGTGATAAAAAAACTCGAGTACTTGCACGTGGAAGCTTTCATCGATCATCGACGGAAAGCACGCGCTGTTTCGACTTAATCGCCGAGCCAGTTTGCCGTTTTCGCTGTTCCAGTTTTTCGTTTCAGTTTGCCGACTCACCCTTAATTAGCATCCGATAGAAAAGTCGACTCGTTACACTCGCTCGAGCGATAATGTTCAGCGGAAGCCGAGCGTACTTAGCTATCTGCACCTGGACCGGTTTTCCGTTCCTCGCGACTTGTATAGGCAGCAATTAAAGGGGTTCAATCGCGACGCCGCGTATCGTGTCGCGCGTCGCACGTTTTCGAAAGTCCGAATGAAAGCGGTTCTCCGGCACTTTATCAGATCTGCTCTACTCGAATAATTTCTCTCCCGCGTGACGTGGTACGATTCGGCCGCGGCGATTTTACGCCGCCGATGAAATTATCTTTTCCTAAAGGAGAGAGAGACCGCGATGCGTTTTTTTCACGAAACGCCTCACTTTAAATTCAATAAAGAAATTAAATTAAAAAATACGTTTTTTATTTATTTATTTTTTTGTATTAATTTTTATTAATATTTCTATTGTATCAAAAAATTATACTTGACAAATTACTTAGATTGCAATCCGTGATTAATGTAGCAAATTCTTTAGATTTTATATGACGTGATTGTAAATGTTACTGTCATTATTCGGACGCTCGGATGTTTCAGTTATGCCTGTATTGTCACGCATCTGTCAGTAGTGTCAATAATCGAAATTAATCATAAGAGTCGCTAAGATCGCGTCTAACTCTATAAATCTTAGTGTCGCGAGAGTGTGGCAGATAATAACTAATTATTAAACACGCCGCGCGATTTCGGACTTTGCACTATTATATCTCCGCTGATGGGGCACGCAAGGGCAAAGATAACGATATTTTTCTTACATAATAGAGACCCATTGCGATCGAATCCGTTCGGCTCAGATATCATATGCGATGCGACATATTGCGGATATTCCTTTTGGATTTTATATTTTTCGTGATAACGAGGTTAACGAAGGGGTTGATTCATTAGAAACACGTAGAATATACATTTTAATCTTTACTGTCGGATTGATTTCGATTTGTCGTACTTCAATTTTATACAACTACCTAACTGTGCATTGAGCGTCCAAAAAGAAATGAAGCTTTTACACATATATTCGTTATCTCGTTGACTCTTGGTTTAAGCCTGTTAAATATACTTGATTAAATAGATGAGATAGGTCAGTAATTTAAAGACAAGTTCAGCATCATAGCGCCATAGACATAGGTCAGGACGATAGCGTTACAGAGGCAGGTCAGTACCACAGTATACAGGGTGTTCGTAAAATTTATCTTCAAAAAACGTAAGAATTAATATTTTTTATTACCGGTTTTTTTTTCCTTCTTTTAAAGAAATATGTTAGTGCCTTTGTAATTCTATAAATTACAATTCTGTAAATAATTTGTTTTCGTTTAGATTAACAATTTCAGCATCATTTTTGCACAATAGTTATTTTTTTTAATGCGATCAAGTATGTATTAATAAAATAATTTTTTTATACGACTTTTCGGACAGATCTTATTTAATCCATACATTTTTCTTTCCAAGCAATTAAAAAAAAAGTGAAGAATCGAATTTTGTAATTTTCTCACGCCAAGTGACAATGGATAATTAAGTCGTTCCGTTTGTCAACATATGTCTGTTTGCGTGCGCGATCATTTGTTGTCCGCGTGCTCGGAGCCATGAACGAGAGCGTTTTTTTCTTCGCCGGGTCGAAATGGTCTTTCTTTGGTCCTCAAAGCTTTGTCTCCCACATCGGTTACTTTTAAACTTTTTTTCTGACAAACTGTCAATATTGTTGGAAACATATGAAATTGGGATGTAGAGATCATTGTAAGTTACACGAGATATATTTAAACGTGAAAACTAATTCATTAGATACACAATTTTTATCGCACATCGTAATATGCTAATGTAATGACTTTTGATATTGTTAGGATATATTAAATCAGATACATTAAATTTAATTTTTCTGACATTTTTTTTTATTAAATTCTATTTTTCCAAGGTTTTTGATTTTTTAAAACTGAAATTTTTTTTATTCATTTTTTTAATGTTATTATATAATCTGTCTCTATTTTCTTTTTCTACTCCCAAGAGTAAATAAATTAATATAATCTCTCTCTTCTCTCGTAACTCTTTAAATTCTTTCGAGTAGAATCTCACTCTAAAGAGTGAAAATTTAATCAATCTTAAAAAAGAGAGCCTCAGTTTTCTATCTTGAACGAGATTTCACTCTTCACAGTGAGATTCACTCTAAAAGTTTTTGAGAGTATTCATTTCAAGCAGTGTTCGAGCATTGTTTGTATCTTGTCCCACGTGTTAAAAATCTGTCTATTGTAGAATATAAACGAATTAACTAATTATTAATACTTTAACGCAAAAAGATCATTTTGCACCGTTTAAAAAATAATTGAGTCGAATATGTAACAAACTACAATGCTATAATAGGTAATCATTAAACGAATTTGACTGAATGTTTGATAAACTTGCAAATATGGGAGAAAGGGAAAGTATGGTGGCACGTAAATATCAGTAGAATTGATCTTTCCAATCATTATTCATATGGATCACCCGCAGGCGTCATCCGTACACAGCTTCCCATCTGCTTTAGGCGAAACTGTGATCTTAAATCGCAATGCATCTCACTGGAACATTCAAGTGATGAATCATGCTATATAACTGGCATTTCCGCGTATTTTCAATCGCCGCGATTGCTCCAGTACTATCTTAAACTAAATTGCAAAAGACCTGTCATTGGGTTGACTCCTCCAACTGATCTCTCCCGAATTTATTATTTATTAGTCATTTAATTCTGCGCCACAAATGAATTAATTGTTACGAGAAGAACATAGACTGTAATATTACGCAATTATTTTTGTATTATTTGTTTTCGGCTTATTTCAAATAATTAATATAACGGAAGTTTGATATACAGATTAATGTCATGTATTTTCTTCTTTATGTTTCCTCGATCATTTTCATTGTTGTAAAGAAAGTATACTCGGGGTAGATTACATATCATTCTTTTATTTTAAAAGAATATACTTATCCCTAAATGATCTCTATAGTTTTCTTTTTTAGTTACAAAAACGATACAATTCAAAATGTATCACTTTGTAGAAGATATTACAATCTCTTTGAAAATCTTGAAGGAACAACACACGTGCTATTTTGAAGTAAGGGAACGATAATATATTATTGTATATTACAATGTAGATAAAATTGTATCGACAAGACACGAGATACATACATTTCAGTTAAATGCTGTGATTGAATTAGATCAGAAAGAAATGTTGGATATTGACTGACTGCACGTATTAGAAAGTAATATTAAAAATCGTATATTAGCTGCGAAATTTCCGAAGGGATATAAATAATGCCGAACATACCTAGTTTTCCATGCAGATAAGAAGTTATCCTGGGTGACAGCTAGACATCGGTTTATCAATGGTCAGAATAATTTTGTAAATAATAATTTGTCACTTCGTGGCACTATGTTTATGTTTTTATGTTTTGTTTTTTATGTTATCCATTTTATTTTCGCTCCGTTTTACGTTGTTTACCTAATTTGCAAAATTTTCTTCTTTTGTTTTTCTCCTTCTTCAATTTTTCTACTTACATCATTCAAATATTCACGCAAGTCAACTTAAACTTCATTCGCGAGTTTATTTCCTAATTAAATTTAAACACTGTAATATGTAGTTATAATTTGTTTGAAGATAAATATAACAATAATATTCATATTTTAGACAGATTCTTAGTTTAATATTTTGTATAATACATATTTTATTTATTAATATATTTTGTACATAATATTGATCAATTTTATAAAAAATTAAAAACGAATAAAGAAATGACAGAAAGCAAATATAATGAAAAGGTCATCTATTTTCATAGTATTGTGCACATTATCGCAATCTTTATTCCTATTTTCGAAATCATTAATTACATGTTGTACGTTATTGATGCACACGATGCTAGCATTACGATACGTGATGTAATTCTGTACTTTACTCTATCGCAACATATTGCAATCAACAATGAAGAATAATAAAAAGTAAAAACTTCACAATTACATTAAACAACTAAATTTAAGATAAAAATGTTAAAATTCTATGTTATTAAAAATAAAAAATTAATTTTTGATACTTACATGGAATTTGAAATTAAATTTTTTATTTTTGATACTTATGTGGAATTTCATATTTTTTCATTTTCAGTCATAATTTTATAATAATTTTTAAATACTTTATTATGATATTGTATAATTTAATTAAAAGTTTGTTTTATAAACTTGTTTTATAAATTAATTTCTTATGTTTCAGATAATCGCAACAACTATCGCAACAATGTTTCACAACATCAGCAACGATTACAACGGAGTACTACAAACACAATTGAGGAAAAACGTACAAAAAACCAACTGCAGCCGCAGGTACAGCCGAAGCCGGAGCCGAAGTTCGAACCGGAACCAAATCTGGAGCCCCAGTTGAATCCACAACCAACGCTGCATCCGGATCCAGCTGACCTGCCTTTGGTGGAGGAAGATGATTCAAAACCGGTATCTTTGTTTGATGTACTGAAGAATGTAAAGCTGGATGATGCAAAGCTGGACCTATTGAAAAATTTAATTGAAAAGCTGGAATCCAAGTTCGAATTGAGTGAGCCAAAGCTCTCACAGTTGCACCAGAATCTGAAGTCGATAGACTTCGATTCGCTGCCGATTTCGAAATCGATATACTCGCAGTATGAAGAAAACTGTTCACAAAAAAATGAACTGCTCAATTTGGAAGACTCTGATTCAGAAAGTGAAAGTCTTCCTCTTCGCCGAAAAACCATTGACTTTGAAGAGCAACAGTTTAAAAATTATTCCACGGCACGTAAAATCAAACTCTTAAAGCGCCAAGTCTTTATGAATAAAAGATCTCCCTACGCAATGCTGAAACCCGTAAAGCGCTTCCGTGATTTCTTTGAAGTGTACCACGCATCATTCAGTACCATTCGGACTAAAATTAAAAATTCTCAAAATCTTCAATGTAGTCCAGTTCCCTCAAAATCTTCAGGGGTAGATAGTCTAATGTCCTCAAATTCTTTAGAGGCAGATAGGTCAATTCTCTCAAATTGTTCAGAGACAGATAGTCCAGTTCTCTCAAAATCTTCAAAGATAGATAACTACCTTCACTATATGTCGGACGAAGAAGAAGACTATTTAACGCGCTGCAAAAGTAAAACAGCGAAAGTATTTAAAATGGCCGAGGAGAAGTACTTGAAAGAGTGGCACTCGTGGAAGCATACTGATTCCTTCCAGACTGATTCCGATGAAGACGGGGCGACTGATTCAAGGATTGCTGTAAAGGAAGAGCAGGAGGTGAGCTTTCAACATCAGTTCAACATGTCCCAGATGATGGAACAGTTTTCAGTCCGGTCACCATCACTACTGAAACCATTATCATCAAGAGCTTCACATATACCATGTACATCATCAGGAGCTTCACATATACCATCAGAAGCTTCAACATCATTAGAAATCTTACCATCACCGATCAAGAATCCATTGAACAACGAGGACAATCAACGAATTACTCGAAGGAAGCACGAAGAGATACAACAGCAGATGGCATACAATATTAAAAAGAGCACCCTTATCGACCATTGCTATCACCAAACGAACGTGTCTGAAAACCTTCAAGTATTTAAAGAAGAGTTAGAGACAGAAGAATCCGGTAAGTGAAATATACATTTTGAATCTCGAACTTTTCGATAAAATCTTTTTGCGATTTAACGATGAACGATTTTTGGCTTTTTTTATATAGTTCGGATTTAAAAACAGCCATTGAGTATATTTAACATCTCAATAGCTAATGCGCTAATTTTGATTAGATATTGTTTTCCATCGACTCCTAGATAATTCTCACTTATAATATCACAAATAATATGTTCAATATTAACAATAAAGAAATAGTAAATACAAATTTTTATCAAGTTTAATATTAAGAAGACTCTATGTATATATATGTGTACATATATATAGATATCTAGCTATTTGAAAATAATTTGACGATAGTAGTGCGCGAATCGTTCCTCGGTAGATCACAAAAATCTATTACCTGCTCAATACGTAACGTATGCAAACAGATAAGTTATTACTTTAATAGATTTATCTTACAATTTTTTTGCGCTATTTTATTCAATTCCGTTTTTCTGCATTTCACACTAAAGTTGTTCAGAATGAAATACCTGATGAAGTTGCAAAAAAAAATACCGTACGAAATAAAACAAGTATGGTAAAGCGAAATAGAGTATTGTCGAAACATTTTGAGTTCGATATGATATCTCGAACGCGGGGGATCGCGCAATCGGCGGCACGGTGCCCTGGAGTGCACTCAGCCGAATTCGGCTACCCGCATGAGTATGCTAATCGCGGGGACTCGGTTACTCGTCATCGCGCCTGTTTGCTCGCGCGACGACGACTGAGAAACTCGTTTTCGTGCGCGAGCGCGGAGGTCGGCAAACTAACGTCCTCAGGCAGTAATTTATTGCGAGAGAGATCCCGTGAGAATTTCGTGCCGCCGCGGAATTGATTCGTCAGTACGTCGGAAGGAAAGGAAAGGCGACAAAAGAAAAAAAAAACAGAAGAAGAGAGATAAGAAGGAAAAGAGCGAGAAGAGAAAACGGGCCGGGGTTTCGGGCGAGACAGGTCCGATAAAGCGAGAAACACGCGTGTCCTCGAAGTAACGACCTGGGCGACATGGATTTTCGCGGTTAACGCTCGAGTATCTCACATTAATCTGAAAACAATCACTTGATTTTTACATCCAGCAGTAAGAAAGTAGAACTCAGTCTAATAGTAGTTTTCTTTATTGATCAGGAATCCATCCCATGTTTCATTTCCCTTCATTTTTTTTAGAAAGTATTAAATCTATTTATACATAAAATTCTCGAATACGGATAAAATGTAGATAACATATAATATGTAATTTAACCTTACATTACTCTTTTTTTTTAACGTAATATTCGCGTGGAGTGTTTCTCATATTTTATATGTTGAGCCAATTTTCATACTTCTCTTTAGTGATTTACAACTAACAAGTAAAACTGATAATATTCTATACGTTCTTCAAAAAAATTAAATGCAAAACTTTTTAATTGTTAAATAATTTACTAAATATAATAATAAATGTGTATAAATAGCAATTATATTTAGCGAATTTATTTATTTTTATAACGAATTATATAATAATAATAATAATAGTGATTTTTAATTGAAGTGTAAAAAAAAAATACTTCACGTAATTGTTTATGTAAAAAAATTAGGTGATTATTCCTGAATTAAAACCATCCAGCAATATCTGTAATGTGTCATAGTCATATAATCGCGATTACCAAACGACTCGCAGTGATTACGCGAACAATATGTATTACGTAATTTTTCCTTTATTCAACTCCCCAGGAGTATTATGTAAATTCCCGTGAAACATTGTTTTGTATAAATGCAGTTTACTTAGGCGCGTGAATCCCCCGAAGTTTATTCTTGTCCTTCCACACGATCTTAAAATCTGTTTAACTTGTAAATGCTATGCTAACCACCGTATAGATCCTCCTATGAATTTTCATGCTGGAGGCGTTTGATGGTATTTCTAGAACTCGCGGGATATTTGCAGTGCATCCTCTTGAGGTGTATTTCAGCGAAACAGTTATCGTCTCGCTAAACAGCCATTAAATGCACAACGTAAATTGCGTTTCCGCGCACAACGCTCGCGATACCTCCTTGGCGGAGGTAGATCTCTTTCTTGTATACAGCAGATGTGTATAGAAACATAAAATATCGAGCGTACTCGTACAATTTTCTCAATACACCATGGACAATAAGTCTCATTCGCGCTGCATCGCTCGTTCCTACGTCAATATTGACAGAAGATGCTGCGAACGCGCGCAGCACCGTAAATGTTGTACTTAATTGCTGGCCTCTCTCGGCACTGTTTCTCTTCTTCAATGACACCAATGATTACTGATTACCATCGGCAAAGGAGTTGATAGATCGTCGTAGCGATCTCGACGACCCGGCTGTTGAAAACCCGCTTCTCGTGTCATGTCTTCGGCGCGCATCGGCAAAATAGTGTCGAGGTCGGGAAAAGTTATCTGTTCGTTTGTACATCGAATTAAGATCGCGAAGACGCCAGGTTTCTGCGAACTATCATTATTGTTTAGCTTCTCGAAACTCGAACTGACAAATAACGAGGGATATATTAATAATAAAAATATAATGTAATTTAAATCACCCGATAAAAAGAGCTTATTCTGATTTTTCACTTTTAAAAATTCATACGACTGAAAAAAAAAGAGATCTATATGGAAAGGACGGTTTTGCTGAAATATCTAAAATTTTAGCTAGATACAGATCTGAAAATAATTTTGTTGAACCATCAAAATAATTATGTAGGATTAGATGTAGAAAATTGTCGCTAGTTGCACAATAAGGCGCAACTCGGGAATTGAAAGCGATCGATTAAAAGACTGCTGATAAAAGTAACATTAGTGTGGACGACATGGAACGGTTTTTGAAATGATTGCACTTATTTTCCGATAATGTTGGTCAGCCGATAATGTTATTATTGTTATTGCACGTCACGTGACAATTTTCGTTTCCACGACTATTCGCGCACGAAATGGCTCGTAGAACTCGTAACAGGCGCCATTCCTTCACGTGTCGCATTGCCGTATCTAACTATAGTGTAATTTCTACCGAGGAGGTAGACGCGACTTGCATAACACTTTGCAATAAGCCACGAGCTATGATAAATGTTCTTTTTTGTCTTCGAGTAGCCTCGCACGCGCGTGAACGAGGGCAGCGAAATACACGTGTTTGCAAAAATCAAGGTGTTCTATTTACGGAAAAGGTTTTCAGCTAATCTCCGATAGCCTTCGAACTTTTGCCAAACCGTACGATTTTGCGTCCTAAACCCCGAAAGCATAAAACACGCGGGATGAAAACAAACAAGTTCGGAAAATATTGGTTTGTCCTTGTAGTCTTGAAACGAACGTTTCGCTTCGCATAGATATACAAATAATTTATCCGCAAGTCACTTATTTTTATCGTTACGAAACAATCATTAAAACAAATAACGACTTGTCTTATCTAATATTGTTATCTAACTTCTTATAATTGTTATTTCACGACAATTTATATGCTACCGTTCATAAATAATTGAGAAACACTTGCAATTTTCTTGTGTCTCATGAAGAGTTAAATTAATAAAAGTTTAAATAATTTTGAAGAGATTTATGCGAATCGAGAATATATTATAAGAAAAACATTTTTTTTTCTGTAAAAAAAATTCTTTAATTTCACAGTTACAAAACATTTTATAAAAATGAGTTTTCAATACAAAAAATTCGATATCATTGTGAAAAATAATTGCACTAAGTTAAAAAAAAAAAATAAAAAGGAAAATATTAAAAAAGTATCAATTTCCGATTTCACATAATTAATACAAAATATAAATCGTAGAAATGAAATTAAAAAAGAAGTAAATTTTTACAGCTCTATCTCTCCTCTTTAACATGCATTTTTAACAGCTTCTTGATTTTTTTCGAGGTACTTAATTTTTCATGAGATGCGAGAAAATTGCAAATGTTCCTAAACAGTAATAAAAATCATCTTCAAACGTTACAAGCCGCTTGAATGTCGCGATCGTGTCGTTAAAGAATAATGCAGTATCCCGCGCGATTACGTCTTCAAATAAGTATCCAATCTCTCGGGGGGATCAAAACATGCCTAAACCATACCGCGAGAGAGGAGAATATTCCGCGCGCGTAATCACCGCTAACGCTGTGGAATCCAACGGCGACGTCGTGTTGCTCGGCGGCAAAATCGCGCCCGTTTGTACACCTGAGGAGTGTGTTGCACCACATGGCGACATCGTTCCATCGTTCCATCGTTCCATCGTTCCTCTATCGAGCGCATGTATATGTATGATACGCGAGTACGCGTGCGCTCACGCGACTGTATATATACGCGCTCGTGACCCAGCCATGTAACGTACAAAGATGATTACGTGCTACGAGCGCGCCTCTCGCTCGCGGCGATACTTTACCGATTAGAATGATCGTCCTCTGTCTCTCGCGTCTCGTTTGCGAGACATATTGCAAATTTGCAATATGAAAAGCCGCCGACGCGATTGATTTTGGCGAGAATACAAGACAAGGGTCAAAAACGCCGACGAACGTTAATAACCAGCTCGACCTTTGATCGACCGACGTAGGTCTGTTGTTTTTTGTCTAAAATTTTCCACTGTCTTGCCTTTTTTTCTCTCTGCTTAAGTAATCTTTATATTGCGCATTGAAGATTGAAAATTGGAGATTAGAGGTCTGGTTTTTTCCTTCTTTTTTTTTTTAGCTGAAGGTCCATCTTTTCTTTTTTATCTATATTCAAGAAAAAAAAGACTAGATGTATGATGCAAGAAGTTTAGAACAGGCTTTAAAATTTAATCGATCAGAACGAAACGAGTTTTGTGAATTGAAATTGTCTGATTGGTCAAATTCTCTTTATTCATAAAATTCAGAAAATTTATAATCGAATAGTAAAATCAATGATGAATTATTAATTATGTAGAATTTTTAGTGTGTCAATATTATGAGATGATCAATGTTATGAGATTATAATAATGTCAGATGCAACTCACTGGTAAATCAATAAAACTTAAATTAGATGTAACTTACATGTAGTAACGATGTTGATGTTGTTTAATCTGAAGATAAAAACTTTGAGATTAAATTAGTATATTTAATGTTATAAAATGAAAGCATTACTTCGTAAACAAATTAGTATACGAGTAATTTTGTTTCGAGTTTGTTTTCTTTGTAAGTTTAGTTTCCTTTTCTAATTTTTTTTTTATAAACATAAACCATCTTTGAAATCAATCGTTCAATATTTTCTCCTTATTAAAAATTCTAATTATTATAAAATCATATGTCGTATTCCTTCTGTGTCTGTAATTACTGCAAGCTGAGTTGTGTTTCTATTAAAATATTGTTTTTACGTTCTTCAATTCTTGAGTTAAATTATTTATCTCTATTGTTTTAGTTAAATTAACATATTGAGCAGTGACGACCTATAGAAATAATTAAAATTGAGTAAATTTGACATTACAAATTTAATAGTAAATCTCTAATGTATAATCTGATTTAGGTTTAGTCTTTAAAGTGCAAAAAAAGCATAGATATCGATATGTATATCATTGATATTACGCATTCATTTAATTTGCTAATTTATGTGAAACGAACTTATCTTCACAGACGTTGAATATATCTTGACGACGGAAACATACAGTTGAAAACCTTCAGACGCGGTAGATCTGAATGAGTAATGATGCCGATAGCGTCGGATGTCGCAATCTCGCAACATTGTCACGAATGACTTAAGTAGCAGTCATTGTGGAGAACTCGAGAAGTATGAAGCGCCAAATGGCGCTTCACAAATGGCAAGACAATGGGACATTCGAACCGCGCGGGTTCCTTCAAAAGTGCCGCGTTTCCTCTCTCGCTCTCTCTGCCCGCAGCTCTTTAAATGGACCCATAGCGTGGATCCCAATCTGCCAGACCAAGGCGATGACGGTGGCATGTGACCGGACACGTCGCAGATTCGACCTTGATGTTGCCCGATCATAATTGGTAATTGGCCGATTCACTGATGCGCAAGTCGCCGGTTTTGATCGGTTAGCCGGCTCGATGAAGACGCACAGGTGGATTAACGATCCGGCAAAAAATTACAAATTACACTTCCCAATATTTCTCGGATTACTTTGCTCTATACTCGCGTCCCTTTCACTACTCTACGCAGTTTAGTTCGTTAGAGTCTTCCTTTCTTTTTTTTTTTTTTTTATCAACCTCCATGATGAAATCGCGTTTGCCGTTATCACGGGCCAAGAATCATGGCTGTACTTAGCGAGATGTACATCGCGCGGATACTCGTGCCGATTCATGAACGCGTAATCGCGCTCGTAAATTACTCGGCTTGGGTGCGCGCGAGCATCGTGAGAATCGTTCTTTCATCCCGCGCTCGTAATCGTCACTGCGAGCCACGTCGGATAACTTTCGCGAGGAACGGACCAATTCTCTTCTCCGTACTGTTGTTAGATGTCGAAGAAGCCATGGCAATCCTTTGAATTAAATAACGTTTATTTTTAGCTTCCCGTGACGTTAAAATATAAATGAATCCATTTCTGTGGTTTTAAATTACTGTGGTTTTAATTTTCAAATAAACGTCCATAACGTATACACTTAATAAATAATAAATAAATTTAGTCAAATTTTATGTATTTCTTGAGTTAAATTATTTTAATTAACCGTCCATTGTTTTAATTAACTTTCCACCGGCAATTGCTGCACCGACAATTTAAAGGCACAGTCGACTTTTTGATTGTGAATTCTGATATATAAACAAATAAGTAAAATACAATTCAACTTTTATGAAATGAAAACTCATTGTTAAAAGTATGTCACAAGTACGCGTAAGAGTTTTTTTAGACTTCACACTCATTGTTAAAGTTTTTACAAGTATATAAGAATTGTTTTCAGATTTTTATGCATCCGGAATAAAAAAAAAACATCTGCATTCAAATTTGAAGGTACAGGTTGCGGAAAGGTGAAAATTTCACATTGCTGACGGAAATATATATATTAAATTAACGACATTGAGTAAGCACAGTGGCAACCCCTGTAGAAAAAAATTATTTAAACTGGACACTTAATTCTCGACATGATAAATTTAAAACAGGGTGGGTCCTTTATTTAATGAACGATTAATAATCGTTCGGACACGAAAAATCCAATGAGATACGAGATTTGCCGTGCGCGCAAACAGTTTCCTCTCGATTTTTACGTAACTCGCGATTACCACTAACTGACCTTGCCTTTCTTTTTTTGGAAGATCGAACGCACTGGTATTTTTTCATATCTTCGCAGACCTCTGCACTGGCGGCCTTCTTGTCTCCTATCCATCCGGGAGAGGGTCACATTGATTACTTTTTTTTTCCTCGTAATAAGTTACTCTGTTACGGAGAAGATATGAAGCGTCCGACATCCGGCGCAGATAAACTAAGCCCGTATGGTGTGGTCTTTTTTATTCGCTTCTTTTTACATTCACGGACGGTCTTCATGATCGCATCACGTGTTTGTGCGTTAATTCTTTCCATCGCAACTAAAAACTAACGGATTCATTATCTGAATTTCAAGGCGAATACTATTTTTGATTTCATCTTCACGCGATGCATTTTGCCGTTAAGATATTAAATCACCAGCATAGCTTTGTACGGATTTCTGCCTTTATTTCCAAGTATCTTAATTGAGAGTGTGCATAATTAATGTGCATTTCTTCATCTAAAATCTGATGAACATTTCTGCGCAACCGCAACGTATATTAAGTGAGCAATTTACGAAGACTTACGACAGATTTTTAAAAAGAATATATGTGCAATATGTGCACTTATCTCGATGAAAGGATAAATAGCTATCTTTTCTGACTATGCCTGCTTGTTCCACTTGCAGAAAGTTCAAAATAAATGGTCGCTCAAAGCAGTATATGTATAAACGTTGAGTCGAATTTAAACAAATTTGGCTTTAGTCCACTTGATCCTACAAATGCTTTGAAACATTCTTTCATAGGTCAATTAGTAAAACTCTCCTGACTGATCAGAATCGAATGCTTCAAAGTATTTCTAGCTAAATAAATTCTCCTTCCCCCTCCCCTTATTATGTAATTCTATTCTTACTATTTTAATGTACTTAAAAGGAAAATAAAGTAACTCAATAATTCGTTAATTTTTATCAATATTTGCATTAAAAATAGTTTTACTAAAAACGTAAAAAAAAATTTAGATACAGATCTGAAAATAACTTTGTCGAATCATCAAAATAATTACATACATATTACTCAAACTAATTTCTAGAAAACTTTTTACCCTATGCTTGACATTTTTACGTAATATTGTAATTTGATGGTCCAACAAAATTATTTTTAGGTCTGTATCCAACTAAATTTTAAGATAGCTACTTCAATAAAATCGCGTTTCCACGTATATACATCTGTAAATCATAAATCTAACTGCTCCGAATAGCGTTTGTTCGTGAGCCGAGAGCTTCTTCGAGCGTGATGTTCCTTTCGCGCAACCGAGAGAGGATCGATGGAGCATGCGCGTTCGATCGCGCGGGAACTCGAAGGTCGCGCGGTATACCGAGTGACGTCAACCGATAGCCGGCCGGTCGGTCTGCCGGCCGCCGGTCCACTCGGCCGATCGCCGTTTGCGGTTAGGCGTGGGATCCCGCCGCGGTGGTTTAAATGGTCGCCGGAATGCAGTTAAGCCTTTTTGCCATTCGCGCCGCAATCGTGCGACGGGGGCTATTCAACGGCGTGCCACGCCGGCAGGTAGCCCCTGCGGCATCTGCCTTTTGTACTTGTTTGATACTCGTTTAAATTATTTTATCGAATAAATACCTTAGTAATCATTTTGCTGAATGTATAAATATCAACATTTTTTTTACAAATAAATATGATATGATTGAGGAAATCGGAGTATATTAATTTTCTTACGCGTGGCTTCGTTTTTGCTGCAGTTTTTGTTGCTTGCCAGTGCTATTTGTGTCAATAACGAAAGGCGACTATTAATAAAAAAATATATAACGTTTGTAATCATACTCTCTAAATCTGAATCAGTCGATAGTCATTAATTACTCAGTGGTATACTTGGCACTGATAATCAGTGAAATTTAACGAAAAAAGGAAAAATGTTTGAACATTATATAACTAAAATACTGATATTTGCATGTTAATTTCAATTTTCCAATACTATATTCATTGAATTTATGCATGAAGACAAGGTTAGTTAGATCATATAATAAAAGATCAGCTCTAGATTAGGGATCTCACATTTTATTCACTGATTACCAGTGGCGTACTTGGCATTGATATCAGTGATTATCCACTGATTCAAATTTAGAGAATAATTGTCGCAGAAATATTTATTGGGATTTAGTTCATCTACGTCTCGTTGATCTTTCAATCGTATTTCTTTGAAGAAACATCGGTGAGCACATATACATTACGAAGTTGGAAATAGTCCAAGTGGATGCGAGTAGAACAGTTAACTGAAAATTGACAATCGGATTTTCCTCGGAAAAGCAGATCTGTCATATGATTCATTGCACTGACCCGTGACGGGATGATTCATCGTCGAGAATTGTATCCTGACGTACGTCAGGAAGACGCGCGTGTTTCATTCACAATCGGCCAATTGTTAGTAATTAACGCACGGATGCACCGAGTCTCGATCCTAGAAGGACATGACATTCTTTTCCATTTCTTGTGACCTCTCGCATTTATTTACTAAATATTTTTTTATATTGATTTAACAATTACGAATTCGCATCTTTAAATAACAGAATCGTTTAAATATTCATTCAACGAAAGATAAATTGACATATTCGAGTATAAATATTTTAGAACTCGACTTTTAGCAACTCGATTTCCCGCGTGAATAGTCATTTTTCTGTAAATCTCCCTCTTGCATAAATTGCACGAAGCTGCAATAACACATTGCTCATTTACTGTACTAACGACACGACTAAAAAAACAAAAAAAAAATAAAAAAAAACGAAAAGTTGTTTACTACAATAACGCGATTAAAAAAACAAAATATAAAAAAAAATGATCTTCTAAAAAATGAGTTTGAATGTTTTGAATCATTAAAATTTTTTAATATTAATTTTGAAATGCAATTTTGATGTAATAATTGCATTTTAAAATTAATAAATTACAAAATCTTAATAATTGAAAATATTGAAGCTCATTTTCATTTATATTTCTTACCTTCGTTCTTTTTTAAAATATTTTTTTTCTTTGTGTTTTCATTATCTTTTGCAAGTAACTGAAAGATCACAACTTTTGAATTACATATGTCATTGTAGCAAATGAGTAATACCTACGTTCATGGCGCTAAGCGCTTAGCGCCGCTAATCACTCGAGACCTTGCGAATGCAACGATATATGTAATCAACATTGACAGCGATCCGCGATATAGCCGATGGAGCGTGGTAGGGAGCCAGGAAATTCCCGGTTGGGTGGACGATCGTGAAATTCCTCGAACTCGAGCCGACCACTCGATCTCGCATCTTGAAAGATTAATCACTAGGTGAGGATCAGGATGGCTGAACGACCGGCAAAAAACGAGTGCATTTTGCTTGCCGTATCGAGATTGTATCTCGGAATCTCGTGATTAACGTTGGCTGGTGGATCAGTTTTCAACAGCGGGTCAGACTTTTCGCTTTTAACATTTAGGGAGTTGCTTTTAGGGATAAATAACGTGAGCGATTTAAAAATCATATAAAAAATATCGCTAGAAATAAAAATACAATAAAGAAATAATGAATTCTGCAGTAATTGTATTTACAAATATATCTACAAATTAATTAACGAATTTGAAATAATTTAATATTAAAATTATTATTCTATCAATGATAAATGAGAAAAGTTATTTTATATAAGCAAACTACTCACATAATTTATTTAGAATATAAATGTTACATAAATTGTGTTATCAAAATATCACTTCACTTATTTGTTTTATATATTAAAAATATTTGTTATATTTATTATAAATATTTGTTATATTTATTATTAAAATCTAGCATGGCTATTATTACTTTTACTTGATTTATTCATATCATACAGTAATTATTTTACTAAAGAATTCATAGAGTGCTCGCGACACTTTTAATTAACTTGTATGTGTTGATGGTAATTCCTCTCTCCACCTCCGTGTCAATTTGCACGCTGTAGCATTTCAAGGAAGAACCGTCGGTTTGTCTTCTGCTTAAAGCTACCTTTCGAGGTATCCGTACTCCGCCCAGGTTCTTTTCTCATCGATGGTATAGGCTGTGCATCGCGGGTTCCGTTCCTCATGCAAATTCCTTACAGCTTCCAGGAAAGTCGCGCGTTGGAACGTCGCTAACTTGCGCGCGTCGTATCGGAATCAGGATTCGCGCAAACAAACGATCACGCACGTGCTGCTATGCGCGTCTGAAAGTCCATTTCGATTTCGGGGAAATAGGTGAAACGCTCAGTTTTTCCGCATTTTTTATTGTAAAATGCGACCACTGTATCTATCATCGAAAATTTTTTTTTTATACGATCCGAAACAACATCAAAATCTACACAGAAGTTAAAAGGCTCGGGTTGCTGCAGGAAGGTGCAACATTTTACATGGCGAAGAGAGTTAAATCCGTGCAACTAGATTTCGTATTTTATCTCATAGAAATAATGATAAATGTCACTGATCAGCATTTTCATATCTTGTGACATTCTTGATTTTATCTTTATTCCGAATACACAGCGCTTAGAATTTATATATTCTCGCATACTTCTGTCGTGAAAAAAGGCAGACTTCGTAAAGTCTCCAGTAGATCGAGAAATAAAAAATCAGAAACGTTAATAGGCAGAATAATTACACAGCGTGCTGAATTTATTCTGGCTAACGTCGCGTTACGAAAGCACCATCGCACGAAAGTAAGGAAAATGTCAGGCAGTCCATTATTAAAATACGTACATAATACGGGCGGTTGACGTGGGTTGTATTCTAATATCATTGAAATGCAGTTTCACCGCGAATGTAACGCGCCTTCTGGTTATTGCAAAACAATTTTGCTTTGCAGTATCGATTCTGCACGCATACGGGTTCGGCGGCATCTTGCGAAGGTATTAGTCAACGTTCTATCTAAACGGAAATCTAGAAATTGCTCTCTGGTTCTCCCTTTCTGTCTATCTCCAAGTTTTCACGTAATTATCATCTTAATTACCTACTATCCTTATTCTTGAAATTTTATTTAAAGATTTTATTAAACATTTTATTTTATAATTTTTTTCATTGCCACAATATTTGCTCTAAGAACTTTTCTCCTTTTCATTTGTGCACCTTTTTACCTATTTCCGCAATTTCTTATTAATTATTCCTAAGGAATTTATCCTAAAGTTTAAATAACATTATCACTTATTATTCCTTTTTTTGATTCATAAGATATAATAAAGTACATCGCTTTCTCACTTTCACCGTCTTCCTCTTCCTCCTTTCCTCCATTTCCTCCTCCCACCACTCCATTATATGTCTTTCCTTCGGGAGAACAAGTGGGTGCCTATTTTTGTGCCGGGACTGTACGTAAAAGCGCATCTCCGTAAGATGACGCAATTCATTCATTCATTAACTGCGGTCGCGTGGGAGAGACTGCAGATAAGTGCCGTAGCAAGAGCGCCCACTGAAGTTGTTCTTAAGACTTTCTAAATGGGAGTGGAATTTTTTCAGAACGATAAAACGTACATACATTTGATTCCTCCCTCTAAAGGTGACCGTTGAACTCAATTAATTTTCATACCGAAAGTGTTTTATGAAAAATTCAATATGGGATTGCGTGGCTGATTTCTTTTGAATCGCCAATTTTTGTGTAGATAATTGAGGAAAGTGTTAACCTCTTCACCGTTACATGCGAGAATATCACGTCTGTACGAGCTAAGTTTAGAGTCATGATACGAGCTAATACCTGTTTTGCATTACTTAAAGTAATACCCCTACGCACAACGGGCGTCATTATAATTTTAAATCCATCCGCGTAAGTTATTTAAATGTTATTCCGAAGGCTTAGATAATACGGTAATTATCATTTTCAGTCGAACAGATTTATCGGTTATTCCCGCATAGACGCGACGCATTTGGGTTTTGCACAATCGTTTCCGGTTATCGTCGTGCAAATGAAGAAGGAGATAGAGAGAGAGAGGGGGAGTGAGGGGAAAGGAAGATAAAAAAGGAATCGTCTGGTCGACTAACCAGGACGCCTTGACTCTTGCACCGGCAATTAAGAGACCGAGTCGAACGCCCAAAATGTCAGACCGGCAAAATCTGATTTAAGAATGCTGGCTCAGTGTTGTCGACAAAGCTCCTTTCTTGTTTAAGCAATCGATGATTCTTCATCTCCCGTTTCTTTCTGTCTTTATTTATATTCTGTCTTTATAATTAATGACTATTTTGCAACAGACAAGTCTGCGATAAACGACGAAACGATGGAGATTCATTTTTACATATAATTCGATTTAATTTTATTTAATTTAATAAATTATTAAAGAAAATTGCGTTTAACTTATAAAGTATATTTTAGTGTAACTCGTATGAAATTTTCATTTTTTGTACTTTTTTTTCTGAAAATATTAAGTATGAAATATTAAGACATGTAGAAAATTTCGTATTAACAGAATCAGATATATAACGAAAATTTAGCATTTAAATTTAGCTTATAAAAATTATTTTAGTAATTCGAATAAAATCTTTATTCTTTGTACGCTCTATTTTCTGAAAATGAAGAAAATATTAAGTGGAAAATATTCGTGTGTAAATTGAAAATAGTAATGAAGTGAAATATGCATGCAATTTTTAAATACATATTTTACTTGAAAAATAAGTAGATGGATTCTGAAGATAAGCGCAATTATCATTGATTATTATTATTATTATGATACTCACTTAATAGCAATGCTCGCATTTCGCGATCATTTTGTCCCTCATTGAGGATCCTTCCTTCTTCTCTTTTCGCTCGCCGTCTCATTGTCCTTTCATTCTTATTGCATTTCTCGTTCGAGGCGGCATGCCAGTCGCTCGGGAAAGATATATGGGGAAGGAATGCCTATAGAGAGAAAGAGAGAGAGAGAGAGAGAGAGAGAGAGAGAGAGAATGAGAAAGACAGATAGTGAAGAAAAAAAGAGAAAGAGGGAGAAAAAGAGAAATGAAACTGTAGTGAGTAAATTGACATTTTCCGTTAGTGATTTACGCGATGCATAGACGAATTTTCTTATGGAATTTTCCACACCCAGAATTCGGAATATTAAAAAAAAAAATACCCCGGAAAATACAAACCTTAAAAAATTTTGATTTTACAAAAAACAGTTTTGACTGGGGTATATACACAGAAATACATTTCTCACGTACAATAAAAAATAAAATATTTGTATTATTTTGAAATTACTTCCACTTTGGATGATTCCACACCCAGAAAGTCAAAAGTCTCCGTCCCTGATGCGGTGAGATGCACTCCTCCGTCATTTTCTAATGCATCTACCTGGATGCGTTAGCATGCTGAACATTCTGCGGGATCATCTAAATTTATTGGCGAATCACTCGTCGCGATTCTCGTCAACCATACACACTTCGCAAGAATTTTGCGAAAATTTTTATGCCGTACATTGTTATTTTACGAAGGCACGAATGATCGTATCGACGATTACGTGATTGGAGTCGCATTTTAAAGCAATTCGCGTTCCTATGTCCCTACGTGATACTCGTGACGCCTACACTTTCGCATGTGGAAGGCACGGAGTGATTCATCCGCACTTTCTCGCGGGCGAACGGGAAGGAATCATCCCGATGCTCCAGCGTTAATGCATCGTTGATTTACAGCCGGCTATTGCCGTGTGGGAGTGCTCTGATTACGCCTGGTCACCAGGACGGACGTCGACTGCGCTACTATTACCTCCCCAGACACCACGTATCTCGTATTGCCGTAAAGGTATACCGTATACTTCTCCCCTCCTCCGTCGGCGACTGTATCCGCGTGCGAGCGAATGGAACAGCAGAATGGAAACCGGCCGTGGAATGTGACTTCCTTTTTTCTTTTCGACATAAGATAAATGTTCCAATAACTGAGTGTGCCCAGATTTGATGTTGATTGAAAAATCAACAATTTTTTTTGTAATTATTAAGATATTTGTCATAACAAGCAAGAATGTAACAAGAAAAAAAGAAAGCGTTAAATATCTTGTATCAAAGTAAGTGATAAAAATATGTAATTTCGATTGCAAGTTATTGAGGAAAAAAATATATTTTTATGATTGTAAAAACTGAAAATTGAATTTAAAAAATTATTTTACTAGAAATTCAATTACTGATACAATTGATGTGATGTATTCATTATTCATCAATGAAAATTTACTCGAGTGTTCTTTTTTAGATTTATATGATAATATTTGTTTCGATTCATTGACAAAACAAAGTTTCATATATTATATTAATTCCCTTTGCACATAACGTTACTAATCAATTGTAATATAAAATTGAGCATTCTCATTAGTTCAATCATTAGAATGTTTACTTTTTCGCCCGCACAATCTCAACTCGATTCATGTTCTCAATTCGATATGTTCTTTATATTTTTATATATATTCCTTGTTGTTATTCGTTATTGGCATGTATTCCTTATTGTTATTCTTTATTTCGGCACGCCGCGAATCTACGGATTCAGGCATTCAATTTGTTTTGTGCGACGGTGCTTACTTTCGTAACTGGATTGGAAGCTTGTTGGTTACGAGACATCACAAGGCTCGGGTATGAAAAGATTTATGGCTTCGTCTTATATACGGCTGACCAGGAAGAGAAACGTGCCGTCACGTTCGCATATGTGGCACGAGGAATAGGATCGTCATTCGAGACTACTTTAAAGTATAAACAGCTCTTGACGTAGATGCTTTGCTTGAATTCCAAATATAATCGCGATTTTGCGAAAAACACTTTGCAGATCTTTCCTTCGCTATAAAGTTAAGAAGCAGGAAAGTTTTAATTAACTCTTGGAAAACTTCGTAGTTCTCCTCACTTCAAAAAAGTCATTTTCACTTTTGCTTGATTTTTTAATTTTTATTATTTTTTTTTTCATAATTGATTATTTTTTATTTTATAATTGATATATCAGTTTTCGAATCGTAAAATACCATCAAAATTAGGAAATCAGGTGGAGAATAAACTGTATTAATCCGTAAAATACGGAAATGCGAGAGATTTGATGACGCAAAAAAAACAGCAATTCTATGAGCACAACAAGAATGGCAGTTCACTCTGGTCGACAGAAGTAGATCATCGCTAGACGAACTTTTCTTCTAAATCTTTCCTAGATCTCGAAGTGTTGTATGTGGCGCCGAGAAAGTGATAATATTCACATAATCCGTGAATGACGGCGAAGTTTCATGTGTATCGAAGTCACTTAAAGGAAAGTTCACACAGGTCACGAAGATTCATATTTTCTCGCTTATCGGTTGGTTATCACTAAACGGACCACGCGGGTCGTAACGTATCGTGAGACTTACATATTTATCGCACGAAACACGAAACTCGAGTATCGTCTATCGTGTTCGAGGGTTCTATTGATGTTATTCAACATCGTGCTACTCAACCCTTAATTGCTATGTGTCATTCTGATTAGATTAGCTCCTTCTCTTATCAAAGCACCTACATTTAACTTTTTTCTATCCTATAACTGATCGGTTTTTAATTTGTTAAAGATATGGCACTTTAAATTAGGTTGATGGGTTAATCTTATCATAATTGAGAAAATAATGTATGTATTCCCTTGAACTAGTTTTATTACGTATGTACTATCTACACTATCTACAATTTTTTAAAACATACGTTTACAATTTTCCTTATGAGTCTAGTTAATTTTTAATGTAAACATAAATTTTTCTCAACAACTCGAATAGAATTGAGGATTTAAAATTATTTGTAAACAAAATTGAATAGAATGTGAAAATTAATCCTTCCAAAAATATAAATCTATAGTATAAATGCATTCTTTCCTCTTGTAAGAGTACATCATAAAACGGGCAATTAGACAGAATATTGTTTTTATCCCATCCGAAATTTCATGAAAAAAATTTCATGAAAAATTTTTCATTTTTTAGTTCACATTCTGTTAATTAATGATTATTCTCTTGAACTCATTTTTTCAAAAATAGACAATCAAAAATAGCATAAAAACTTTAGAAAATAGAATCAATTTAGATAAAAATAGTAATTGGAATAATAATGAAAACGATTCTAATTCTAATTTAAGAAAAAAGTTTTTTGTAATACCATATTTAAGCAAAATATCGGAAAAATTTAATAAATTATCACATAGTCATGGCTTTAATATTGCTTATAAATCTATAAATAAACTTAATAAATTTATAAAAAGGGAAAAGATCGCTTATGTAAAGAGAATGTGGAGTGGTTTATAAAATAAATTGTCTAGATTATGAGTCTTCTTACGTTGGCCAAACAAAAAGAAAATTAAAAACTCGAATTAAAGGACATAAAGTTGACATAAGAAGATCCACCTCCGATATGTCAGTAGCTTCACGTCACCAAGTGAATGAGATGCATGAATTGGATTGGGATAATTAAAATTTTAAATACAGAACAATTATTAGTCAAAAGAAGAATTTCTGAGATTATATATATATATATATATATATATGTATATATATATATATATATAAAAAGCCAAATAAGTAATATCAATAAGCAAAGTGACACTGAAAGTTTACCTGATGTTTATTTTCCTTTTCTAAAGAAAGATCTCTCTCACACTTAAATATAATTCTAGAATAATCTAAACTTTTGCCGCACATATAAATAGCGGGCACATATGAAGATATGAACAAATAATAATACACAATGTCACGACGAATTTCATCCGCGTGAGGAAAGTGCTTAAGATTCATCATTTTGTCTGTAAAACAGGTAACGAATTGTTAATCCTTATCAAATTGTCTAGAAAATATTAACGATAATATAATTTTTTAACAATAAGATTGGAAACAAGACCGTTTATGTTAAATAACATTACTTTAAATACGAAGCGCTACTACGATTTGAATGTTGAGATGTGTGTTGAACTAATATATAATTTTTTCAAATTATATATTAGAATCTGGAAATTCTTGTTCTACACAATTTGCAATATAATAAGTGGCACTGCAATCACGTTTTATGATGTACTCTTACAAGAGAAAAGAATGCGTTTATATAGATTTATATTTGTGAACAATGAATTTAATATCAGATTTATATAAATTTTGTATTTTATGGATATTTGTAATTTTTATTGAAGATGACAAGATTGTGGCCGAAACGTCTAAATTATTTATTAATGTAATTATATATTAAATATCACAAAGAATATCTTATACTATGATTTTATGCTCTTCTTTTTATTAAGTTTTGATTTATAAATCACGTTTGTACAATTATATATTCTAATATAAATAAATAAAATATGTAAATTTAACATGTTGTAAATATTAATTTTACTAAAGACAAAAATATTGCATAAAAATTGTATTAATATTACATTTTTTATATTAATTTACATAATATTTGACTATTATTAGAATAAATTTTCCAACTGTCTAACCATCATATAAAGTAATTCATATAAATTACTTTAAATAATTCAAGATATCTTCCCAATAATCAGACAATATCTCGGATTTATCCGTCCACGAATTTCGCGCTCGCTCGCTACTTTCACGGGGAACCGCATTCCAGTATCCGAGAGACAGAGCCAAGGGGAATACAAGGGGCGAAAAGGGGTTACACCTGAAAACCGAAGCGCGGGAGTATAGACTCTCACCCCAAATCCACGCCCAAACATCTAAGCAGGGACTTTCGTCGCGTTCGATACGGCGGAGGAGGAGTCCTCTCCTCCTCGTCGTGTCTCTCGCTTCCTTCTGCTACCACCTACCCCTGTCTGTCTGTTCCTCATTCTATTCCTCTGGTTTCCTCTATCGACGCCGCGTCGCCTACTTCAACGAGAGAAAGAGAGAGAGAGAGAGAGAGAGAGAGATAGAGAGAGAGAGAGAGAGAGGAGGAGGAGGAGGAGGAGGAGGAGGAGGAGAGATGATCGATCGCGTCGACGTACTACTATGGCCTGCTTACGCGGAGAGCACTGACCTCCAAGGTCGTTCTTACGCGACTGTACCGTGCACGTGCTGCCGCGAATTGACGTTACCCTTCTCTCTACCATCTATCGTCCTCTTCCCCCCTTCTGGCCTCGCGGAATACTTGATCCCCCGTCACTCCTTCTTCCATCGAGACGCTGCACCGACGTGCTTGCATCGCGATGGACCGCCGACCACTTCTACAGCCTCCTCGCGACGGCGCGTGTGACACATGCATTCATAAGACTGATATTTGTAAAACGAGACGAAAACGAGACGAAAACGAGACGTAAAACGAGACGAAGTGAGTTGGGCGAGAGAGAGAGAGAGAGGGGGGAGGAGAAAGAGAGAGAGAATGGAATCTAATACGGGACGTATCAACAAGGGTAGATAGGTTGAGAAACTTTTAGCGAAGTCAGGTGGATTACTCGAGCACGCAGTGCCTTGCGATGTGTTTCTTTTATTGTATAATGATGCTAATGTTTTATAACGTTTTGTAACGTTAATTGTAATTCATTACTAGTAAATGTATATATTGTGCTGCGCGTGCAAGTGAGTGAGTAATATCTGATCGATAAATAAGAGTGATTATACGTCCGTAATTTGGAAAGAATTATTATCATAATACATGTATATATGTTATCACGAAAAGAACAGTTTCACTGAAGTCTGTAAACATTTAGCTAGATACAGATCTGAAAATAATTTTGTTGAACCATGAAAACGACTAATAATATATAAGACACTCGAGATGTTTATTAGGACGCTACAATTTTTTACAACATTGCATCATGCTTGAGCGTTCTAGATAATTATTTTGTCTGTAGCTAACTAAATCTTTACATGGAAAGTTCTGCTGAGATATCAAAAATTTATTAATTTTTTAAAATTAATTTTTTATAAATATTTCATAGCACAACTATTTCCATAAAACCGTTCTTTCCATTTATTAGTTATCTTTATGCAGATCGCCGGGAGGAATTGACTTTGCAGCGAGCTAACGTTCTCAGTTATTTATCACGCGTCCTCGAGAGATCCGTAGTTAGTAACAACATTTATTATGGAGACAAGTCGGTCGACGATTACCGATTAATGAATTAGTTACGTATGGTATAACGTAACTGGCGTTAGAACGTCATTCCGTGCAGCATGATCGCGCATTCGCGATGTTCTATCCCGCGTACATCAACGACACAGATACCAATACAAACAAATTCCGCTGCGCCTACAGTCGTGCGATTATTAACATATATTCTGACGTTCAATTGCACGCGCGACTTCCGCGTTCCCGTCACACGCGAGTCACGCTCTTGCTCGAGCTTCGCTCTCCTCGCTTATCTCACACACATACAATAACATATACACTTAAACATATATGACTGTGCTAATTAAATATCGTGAACATCGTGGAACGTGACGAAAAATTGAGGCACTCCCTCGACCGAGTTATTCGCATTATAATGTCAGTGACAGTAAAAAAGGAAAGCGAAAGGGAAAAAGAGCTTTTTAATTTGACTTAGTTTTTTGTAGGAATTCTAAACAGATAATAGACACATTACATTATGATACGCGGAAAGAAGCACTTAGTAATTTAATTGCGTAATTAAATAATACTTAAAAAAATAACGGTACGTTTAAAAATAATATTTACAATATAACAATTCCTTTCCTTCAACTATCGACTTTAACTTATCAAGCATTTATCTTTTAAGTAATTCCCATTAAGTGGCTATATACCGAGTGTTTGTTGATTACCAAGTGTTTATTATTTGATGTCTCATTACGGATCGCGAATAATAACGCCGGCGCATGAGAGTAAATCAGAGCCTCGCCTACTAACTTGG
This sequence comes from Acromyrmex echinatior, assembly GCF_000204515.1. The sequence goes on along the minus strand of NW_011627598.1, from coordinate 735,621 downwards.
ACAGTTGCATTATTTTTAGACGTTTCGCGCCTTTTCGCGGGCGAGACGAGACGTGCTGGACCCGGGCCAGATTCGGCTGGGGATTCATATATCCGAATGCATCAAGCACGTGGAAGCGCCTTGACGCGAGGCCGCTTTCGTGCACGTGCGAGGCCGACAGACGTCTCGCTTTTCTTCCTCGTGCCTCGACGAGTGTCTCCTTCCGCTTGTCCTCGTTTATGAGCCCGGGCTAAAATGTTACGGCACCTATGGAGCGGTGCCAAAAAGGGTATGCACGCTGGAAGGTCTAAATGAATAGCGCTAATTGGATTCGTCTTTAAATGGCACAGTTTAACGTGCATTTCCCTCTAGCGGCATAGCCACGCGAATTCAATCTCTCGTGACTCAGTTCCGATATAACAATGAAAAATTGATTCTTAATAACGAACTCTGTAACACGAGATTAGTGCGTACTAGAAGTTGCTGTATATGGAATTAGCAAAGTTAAAATATAAGCACATAAAAATATGTAAGCACACACATATAAATATTTTTAAACAATTAAATACCCACACTGAGAAACAAATGATATTGATTCAATTAGAGGCCTTGATTATTGAAATAATAATTTGCCTTTATGTCAATAAAAATATATACATGAATTAATCACTTATGTTAGTAATAAACAGCCCGTAATATAGACTTTAATTGAATCAACAGTATTTTTTTCTCAGTGCAATAATGATGTCGTCACGTAATTTAACAGTATGTTTAATGCTTCAATGTAATGCGAGTGAATTTATTAAGTTAAAGAAAATGACAGAAAATTTAATATGATTAAACGTATATTTCAGTATACTTACTATTAGTGTATTTTTTTCTCTGAAGGCCGGTAAACATTGTTATTTGTCAAACTCTCATTATTACTCCATAAATGGGAGAGGTGCACGAAGCTGCGTGACGTTCTTGCGTGCATACGGCAGTCTTGCGGCTAACGAAGGACGCAAGATTGTAGCATAAAATTACCGATAAAACTTGGCACGGAAGGAGGGGCTTCTCAATAAGTTCATTAGCGAACGAAAATTATAATACGAAGCACGTGTTGGCGAGATTTTTCCTCGTAAATTCTTTCGCGGATCTCGCGGATTTTATTACCGAAGAAACGGATTGAAAAAATTTTCAACGTGTGGTAATCGCGACTCGGGAAGCACACAGAAACATTGAGTACATAATAAGTTAATAACGACTTATTGCGCTTTATTATATATGAATCATCTCGAATACCCAACGAGAGAATTGACTCAATAAAGATAAGATAAACCGCTTGGTGGATGCGAAATAATCGTTGCGATAGAATTATACTACAATTCACGCGAACGGGTTAGAGCTGGGAGAAATAGAGAGGTGAAGTTAATCTCTCTCTCTTGAATACATGCTCGTGAATATGACATCGAACCATATTACGGAAGTGCCCTTGTCGAGAGTATTCGTGGTTGCATCCATACGAGGAATCCGGACCAACCGGATTTCCATCAATTGTTCATCCAGGCGCCGAGAATGGCATAGTTTGCAGAAACGCCCACGGTTTCGTATGTCATTCAGAACGCCTCCTTGGCCACATGGTCTCAAAAAAACTCGCTGTCAAAGGCTGTCGATTATCCTTCGCTTTTACGACCTGAATTATTGCAGTGTGTTAGTAATTCTGATTTCTTCCTCAAAGGGATTTTTTTCAACGCTTTATAATTTTTTTTCTTACAAAGATATGCCTTATTATGGTAATTTAAAATTATTTACGTAACAGAAGGTTACAATAATTAAGAGTTTGTCTGAATATTTTTTAAATTTGTATGTATTATTAATGTCTATAGTTAAATTCTCGGTTAATTTTACATAATTTTTTTTCTAGAATATAATTTATAAAACTAAGACACACATATCACAATATATTGCAAATAAAGTACAAAATATATATTTATTTCTAATTATTATTTGGGTTACTTTTATTTATATTTACCAATTATTAATTCATTATTTACATAATTGTTGTAATTTTTGTATGTACATTTCGAGCTGAGATATTTATTCCCTCACAATTTCGCGACTTACTCGACTACGGGAAATATTATCGCACATATCGATTCGGAAGAAAGTTGGATTGCGTCATATATCGCTTATATAATTTTCTATTTATTTTATATATCATATGTAACAATTGATAATTATATAAATTTCTTTATCCTTTAAAATGGTTCGATTGCCAAAACCATTTTCATGACGCAGTTTGAAAATCCTACTAACACCAATTGCTAAACGTTTTTTGTAGACACTTTTCATTTTTGTATTGAACATTCCACGAATTATAAGTTTCAAGCTAATTTTAAAAAATGTTATATTTTTGTAATGGAGGAATATATTCAGTTCATTATACGAATTACGTTACTAATAACATACATAATGCTATTAAATTATTTACTACACCACGGCAGTGTGACATTTATGTGTTTAAGCTATTTACATGATATATTGTTTAACATGTAGCATAATATCTTTGCGCTCATATTAGTATATTTAACAAACGAATTCGTCAATTCTGTTACAGAAGATGAAGAGGCAATCATTGACGTCGTGTCAATCAAAACTGGCAAAAAACAACTGTCGTTCGCAAAGCAGATAGCACGCTTTGATCTCGAGTCTCAACGCAAGGAAAAACACGAAGACTCGGATGAAGATGAGCCTCCTGTTTCTCGCCGGCCCCGTGGTAGACCACCGGGTTCCTCAAAACGAAGGACCAATCGATCTGGTCCCGCTCCAAAACGTGCCCGTATCCAGCACAACGTACATGCATCTCAGCAGCCTGAATCATTCACATCATACCAGTGTCAGAATTCAGTGCGACAGTGCGCCTTAAGAGATTCATTTGAGGATACGGAGAGAAGGCGCCTACATAATAACATGGAGCGACAACGGCGAATAAACATGAAGGAATCGTACGAACAGTTAAGAAAGCAAGTGCCAGCCGTTGCCGAAAATGATAGAGCGTCGAAAGTGTCGATTCTGAAGCAGGGAGCAGCCTGCATTAAATTTTTAACAGAAACAGGCAATAGTTTAAAGACTAATATTAAACAGTTAAAAGAACATAACCAGGTGCTGAAAAGAAAGTTGCAACATTTGCAACATAAACAAATTTTCTACAATAAATAGGCATCTTTTTTCATCTTTTTTTAAAAAAAAATATAAATTATATCGACACCACGCGTCTATCCGATTCTTCACGCGTACATGACATTGACGCGTAAATTAATATTAATTAAATATAATTATATAATATAAAATATATTAAAATACTATTGTGGGTGAAATTTCACTCAAGTATTAATTCAAATTTAATATAATTATTGTTACTAAAATTTTAGTGGCATAAAATAATTTAATAAGATTGTTTAACGTTAAAATTTATTTATTTTTTGTACATAAAAATATAGTGATAGTTCAGTTATTTTATATTTTGTAATTTGTAAAAACATAAAAAAATATAAAAAAAATTTTGATTTATATGGGTGAACTTTCACCTAGAGTAGTGTTAGTGTAAGAAAAAAACTATAAATAGCTCTCCATGCATACATGCACGAGATCCAAAATCTGTTAGCAAATCCTTTAGCAAATTATTTAAACAACTAATCTAATCTATTCAAATAACTAATCACGTATCAATACATATGACTTCATTTTGGATACAATAAAATGAAGAACAGTTTGGATAACAACATAATTCACAATTACAAAGTCGAAAATTTAATCCGATCTTCCTCATGAAATAAACACTGATATCAATTTGCTGGACCTAATATCAATACTAATTAATTTTTTCCCGTTTATAACGAAAATCGTTATCTGATCTTAAAATTTAAAAAATCAATATAAAGCTGTCTTTTCTTTAGACTTCTGTATTGTCTAGACTTTTTCAAGACATAAAAAAGTTCGATACACGAATAATGGCGACTTTATATTAATTTTTAAAATTTAAGATTGTCGACTGTTTACAGAAAAATTTTATCATTGTAACAAAACAGATATTTATCAAAGAGAATTCGCCTTACATACAATGATTTTATGATTTTAAGATATTTACAATAGTTACAAGTTATTTGAATAGATTAGATTAGTTATTTGAATGCTTTACTGAATATAATTCATATAAAAATTGAAATTCTTTGTGATTTATATGGGTTCATTACAATATGATATGATTAAACAAATTTTTAAGTCTAACATTGCAATCCCAAAAGCCGCCATGTTGCTATGATTATTTGAAGTTGACGCTATGTCATTGTGACATTATATTCTTTTCTTCGGAAATCGGAAAAAATATAAATTTCTGCATTCTTTTTTTCGGAAACTATTTGTACAAGTTTTTACTCGACACATATTCGTTATTTGAAAATGACTTTACCCGCATATTTCTAATTGAATTTCGAATTGAATTTCAGCAAATTGAGCGAACTCATTGTATAATAATTAACGGGGATAATTAGATAATTGTAATGTCTCGCGAATGAAATATACTCGAGCTCTTGCATGTCGATATCAACCGATTCATGAGAGTGTGAAAGACTCTTTTTTTGACAACGCGAGAACTCGCATGACTATTTTTTATTCAAGTTTACGATAAGAACTGGTAATTGTTGACAATCATAGCACGCATGTTGTTTTCCCTTTTTTCTACTCCCCTATTTATAAAATATGTGCAAAGACTAATTAAAACCAAGACGAGTTGGGAACCGGCAGATTGTTGAATATAATAACGTGATAAGGTTTCCTCTGACTGTATGAACGATTCGTTTTATCTGCGCGATGGAAATTAAAATGTATTCCCTGATGACTCGTCGGCGTTAACGAGTCGTGTGAAAGTGCGACAGCAAGAGATGGAAAGCGAATCGATGAAGAGACCGAAAAAGGTATCTTCGATTGAGCTAGTCCGAGAGAATCTGAACACCGATCATATACATTACATTCTTTTCATTAGTCGCAATCATGAAAAATTCTTTATTAATTTATAAAAATAATGATGATAATGATTCATAAAAATAATAATTAGAATAACGATTGTATCACGTGTCAATATCAATACTCATTTCCGCAATATGTCACTTCAAAGTTGCCACGATGTAAATGTTTAAAATGGCCGCATCTGGTTGTGCGCAAAATGGTACGAAATTCTCGAAAACGAGCACACCTAATATACTTCCACCATGGTTGTGATTACTATTCAGCGATTTGCTTTTCGTTCTTTGTCGACGCTTTCGTGCGTCGCTGTTTCTTATTAATGCTATCAAGTTATAATTTTAATCAATTTTTTGTCAAATTTTTATCAATTTTTATATAGTTATATCAATTTTTGCATTAATGAATTTTTCATTTTATCCGTTTGGAATTAATTCTATCACAATTTCGCAAATTATTTTAAAAATTGATGAAAATTTGATCACAAAAATTGATAAAAAATTCTAATAGCCAATCTAATAGCCATCGTTATTCTAATTATTATTTTCATGAATTAATAGAGAATTTTTCATGGTTACGACCAATAATATGATCGGTATTTAAATTCTCTCCGACTAGCTCGATCGAAGATACCTTTTTTGGTATCTCGTTTCTAACACCACGTGTTAGACGTCACACGTCTTTCCAAGAATTCGCTTTCCGCCTCTTGCTGTCGCACTTTCGCACGAGTTGATGCGATCGACGAGTCATCGGGGAATGCATTTTAATTTCCATCGCGCAGATAAAGCGAATCGTTCTTGTAGTCGGAGGAAACCTTATCACGTTATTGTCCAACAACCTGACTACCGGTTCCCAACCGGTTCATCTTAGGGCACGTTTCGGATTCGGGTTGTCTCGATTTTAACTTAAAGAATCATGCGAGTTCTCGCGTTGTCAGAAAGAGAGAGTCGTCCTTCACGTTCTCATGAATCGGTTGATATCGACACGCGAGAGCTCGGGCATACTTCATTCGTGGGACATTACAATTGTGTAATTATCTCCGTTAATTATTATACAACTCATGAGATAACATTCGCTCAATTTGCTGAAATCAATTCGATTTTCAATTCGAAATTAATAGCGAATATGTGTCGAGTAAAAATAATTTCAATAGTACTTGTATAAATACTTTCCGAAAAATGAATGCAGAAATTTACATTTTTTTCGATTTCCGAAAAAAAAGAACGTTATATAATGTCATTATGACATAATGACATAGCGCCTTCTTATGTTCATTTTGGTTCTAATAAGTAGGAGAGCGAGATGATGAGTCAGCCAAGCTACGTAGATAGAAATAGCTCGTATGCACATTAGACACACTAACTCTACGCGTGGCACACTTTGCTTTGTTATCATTCTCTTGATATAATTAAAATACTACATACATAGATAAATATCGAATAATAAGATAACAATAAAGGGAAAAATGATTTCTTTATACGGATATACATCTATGAACACCAAATGAACAGTAAATTGGGACATTTGTTGTTCTGCAAATGTATACGTCAAAGCAAATGCGAATCGAGTTCGATTCTTTCATGAGGCGGTCATCAAAGACAACGCACGATTTGTGCGCGAGTGTGAGAAGAAAAGAACGTAAGTGATGTGTGTTCTCTGGTCGCTTCTTGAACTGATAATTCTTTCTAAAACACTTAACCTATCCTTAATTGAATTCTGTTGAAAGGTATTGAGAACATCTATTAGGAGAATATATAATATATATAATATATTAGCACGTAATAATTTGAGGTTGTATATTTATGTGTTTATACATTTGTAAAAAAAGTCATTAGCTTTTCTTTTAATATAAAATATTAAGAGAGAACAATCATTCTCTATCTAATGATTTTTTTTACATATAAATTTACACATAAATACAAATCTCAAATTATTACGTGCGAACAATTGCATTACTTTCTTATTGAATCCTGGTGTTCGATGTTTGTTTGATGTTACCTAGAAAAAAAATGAATCATTTGCTAACACGAACGCGAATATCCGAATAATCGCTGTTCATTCAGTGTTCAGATGTATATACAGTTTTGTTGTACAGATTCTAAGCAACAAGATATAAGCCACGCGTGGAATTATATTTTCTATATATCTTTTTTATTTCTCAAATTTCAATTAATCATATCATCTTGAATAAACTCCTCGTTCATATGATTAGACTGCCTCGTGCCTATTTTTTACTTTTGCACTCGAAATTTAGTTTTTTTTCTCTTTTTCGATATCTCTAGATCGACTATGGCTTAGGATTCACGTCGCGTTTTTTATTGGATATAATAAAATGAACTAAATCCCACGGATTATTCATTTTTTTTCGATTGGCGAAGTAGGAAACAGGCGTAATCGTAGGATCGATCGATTTTTTTTATAACACGGCTCGATCCCGCACAGAAATTTCATTTTAGTGACGCCTTTAAGTAATATTACAGTTACATATTTTTTATATTTTTAATTAGTCAATCATTTTGTTCTTGTAGATTTAAATAGAACATTTTCATTATAGCTATTTTCCGTATCTCGTATAATGAATACGTTTTTAACACATAAGTTTTCTATATACCAACATAATAGATTTAGGCATCACTAATTGAATATATTTATATACATATGCATATTGCAAATCTATTCACAACAAAATATTGAATGCTTTAACAGCAAATAATATCAATTATTAATCATATTATGTAAATATTACAGTAATATTGTAATATTATTGTTGTCGGCTTTAGTTCACTGTAGCATCGCGCTTCATCGGCATTTTTTACATCAAGATGGCTATATTACACGATCGTACGATGAATAGCCTTTGCACGATTTATATAAAAGAGATGATATGCGATATAGAGCAACGATTACAATGCATATTATTATACATACACACACAACGTTGTATATCATACATAGTTATGAACATGAAATACAAAAATATAACAATATATGTATACATACATATATGTATATGTTACGGGCAAAGTCCACAAGAGAAAAATAGAACATTGTCCAACCCAATCGCGTTAGGCAATGTTCGACATTGCCCATTTGCGGACTTTGCCCGTAACATATATTTATATATGTGTATATATAAAGTTATACTTAAATTTTTTAATATAATTTCATATAAATATAAATAATAACATGCAAATAATAATACGCATAATTATGTATGTTATATAAACGATAGATTTGAATCGAAGATGCGACCGTAGTGTTTTCGAATAAAGATTTTTTATATTGCTATACAGATATAAGAAAGCGAGAAAAAGAAACACGAAGCAACAAAAAGAAACATAATGTGTTCATTACATTTATAGATAACAGTATTCGTTTGTATGGATATTTTTTACGATAGAAAAACGGAAGATGAACGCGAAAGTGAGAGCCTTTCGAGAAAAATATACACACATAACTCTTTACACACTTAACACACTGTACAATAGTTATTGTACACAACGGACATACACGACACGCAAACGGATACAGTTAAATAGAAACTATTACTTGACGACACGGAATATTTTTAATTGCACGTTTAATATATTTATAAGTACACATGAAACATAGTAATACAGTTTGCAACGTAGTAATGCAGTTCGGAACACGGGCGACCATAACAGTTTTCCCGACGGCACGGGCGGAAAAAACACATACATTATTAAAGACCGCGAGAGATTCTTAAAAAAAAAAAATATATTTGTATATATACTGTATATATACATATAAATTATTTCGGAAATCAAGGAAAATACAGAAAGAAATAATTCCTTATATAAAAGAAGAGGTGAATAAATCAGATTGTGGCTAATCAAGTGCGCACATGTTTAAATATTTAAATTTTCAGGAACAGAACTCTGAAAAAACTTCATTTTATAGTTTCGACTATTTACATATAAGAAATTATCTCCTTTTCAGTTATACGATTTCCGAAACACTGCATATGTGTATGCATATTTTTCAATCAGGGTATCCAAATGCATCTGTCTACATTAAATTTTGATTTAAAATATATACATTTCTCTACTTTTTATATTTCGAACGTCGCTTCATGTCGCTTATCTCGCGAAAAACTCAAAGAATAATGAGATTAATGATGAGACTTTCCTGCAAAGGAAAATAGTGCAAAGACAATTTCCTTGTGTCGTTAATATAACGAACTATAAATGGAAAGTGAATTCTCTAAAGTCTCTTTGAATTCTCTTTTTAATGAATGACTCCAGGCGCGAATATTTTTTTTCAACCCGACTTCTCGCGATTCAAGAATAATTCTTCGCTGACAGCACTATAGATTATAAGATTAACGAAAGGAAACTCGATGATGTACCTCGCAGCAAATTCCGTTCTCGACAGAGACGGAAGCATTCTCTCGTGAATCCTTGCTTTGTCGTATTTTTTGCTTGCACGTGTATCCGACCTGTGAGTTCTCTGAAACGTGCCAAATAATATCAATTTAGTGTTTAATAGACTGAAGTCGGCTGTTCAGCCATAGTTATATTTAGTGCAAATAATTAATTGGGTTGACATTACATCGGAAATCGATGGCCTTAAATTAAAAGAATAACTTCAAATTTTCCTTATTGTTTTTTTTTTTAATTAACTACAGCTTTCTAGGTCTTTTCTCGGCAAAGATCTCTATTGAAAATTGCTTAAAAAGAAAGGAAAAAGTCGCGCAATTAATGAATCGCGCGATGTTCTGTTTTTTTCTCTCCTCTGTGATCTTTTTATCTTTCTCTTGTCTCAAAGAATTTTTCTCGAATCATTTATCATTTTCTTTGATGTGTTCGAGACGACAATTCAGAAATTAAATCTAACTATAGAAATTTCGCAAAAAGTGAAGAGATCATATTCTTTTTTCATTTTTATACGTAAAGTGAAGTGATGAAAATGTATATAGGAATTATGAAATAATTTTTAGAAGTAGAAATAGTTAATTAAAATTAACTAAACATAGATATATCTAGATAAGTGATTAAGTTGTATAAACATGCTATAAAATAAATGGGAGATCTCTTTTAATTGTCGTCTCGAACTCACGATTCTTTTTCACATAAAAATATGGCATGTTTATAAATTTCGAGCAAATTATGTTCCGTTAATGTCATAAATGACGTAGCAAATGATGTAGCAGAAAATGTAAGCTGTCGGTACGCTTTGCAAACTAATTAATTTTATATTGGCCATTAAAAATTGGGCGAAAGGAAGAAATATCGTAACTTTCACCAACAAAATAAATTACAGTAATATCTTTTTCTTTTGCAAAGCCTCGAATTTATATCTAGCTAAGTTTTGTTACTACACATTGTTTTTTGTTTGTACATGAATAAGGAATTATTAAGGACAGCATTGTTTCTGCTACTCTATAAATTCATAATCGTACAAATTGCTCGCAGTCAGATTTTTCGAAACCTATATCTCAATCCTGAGTACACACGTACCTGCTAGTTACACTGTAGAAATTTAAAATTAATAATAATAATTACAATAAAGCTCTAAAGAATAGTTTTTGTAATCGACTTGTGTCGGTCTAGCTTTAACTTATAATTAAACAAAACAAGGGGGCACGCATTAATATTAAAAACGATAAACTTGACACACGAGCCTCTCTCCTTGCCACATAAACTTTCGAAAAATTTCTTTTTGTCAACATACGATACTTTGTGAGGTCAGAAATTTATGTTTTCTTTCTTCACTTTCATCACATCCTTGTTTTTTTTATACTAGAGTGAGGAGTGAGGTTTGGTATGTCTATATTTCACGAGCTATGTGTTATACAAGATATTTCATTTCATATTTAAAGGATTCCTCTTGACGTAGATCGCAAGAAGAGGAGTTTAATTTCAAAAACATAATAGAATTTTTTATATTAATATATTACTTAATATGATTTGTTTCTCTAATTTTTTAAGATTTTCAAAATTATACACTTCGAAATAGATATAGATCCGAAATGAAATATTTTGTACATGTATATATATTGCCTACTCTTCGTCGGGCTCTCCATAGTTATTATTTGTTACAAACCGTTGTACGGTTCGTATCCCGAGTTTTTGCTTCAATCGATGATGTTTAAAAAATAAAATAGTAGCTTGAAGGCGCAGATTCCTAAGATGTGAGCGAGATTTAAATTTGCCAACTATAGTTGAATAATACGTACCTAGGTACCCCCCACGTGTACCTAATGATTGTTTACACAGAGTTTTATATATGTATGAAAAAAAGCTTGATGTAACATAGTTTATACAACATATTATATTTATATATCCTTGAAGTTTAAACGAAACTGCGGAAATGACAAAGAAAGTAGTAATGAAAATGAGGGTCTTGACAGGAGTAGGATAGAGAGTGAGAATTAAAATGTCAATGAAGTATATTTTATGTAACTTAGATTTTTTATCCAGAGAGCAAGGAAAGATATTTTTTATTTATCCTCTTTATTTTTATATACAACGTCGCTGTTATACCGAAAATAATCTCTCGTCCTATATAATAACAAATAATAATTAATCGGACGAGAGATTTGTAATGGCGATCGAAGTAGATACTGTTATGCGAGTTATAAAGTACTTCTGGCGCAATAGCAAAGAGATGAATAAGAAATTTATCAGATTATATAGCTAAGTTTACATAAAAGAAAATAGAAAAAATCATAATAGACGTTAATTGTACATATATAATTATGTATATGTAATAATTATATATGTGTGTACATAATTATATGTGTATAAAATTATATATATATATATAAAATCACATACAGAAATTCATATTAACATTAAACTGCGA